>JAJEJO010054193.1:0-16445 GCA_020662805.1 Glaucomys volans | reverse complement strand
TGTGTGTGTGTGTGTGTGTGTGTGGTGGGGATGGGGGTGGGGGATGGGGAAGGGCTTGTTGGTGTTGCAGGGATGGCAAAAAGCACCTCTGTTTTCTAATTGGAAGAGCAGATTCTTTTTATGTTTTCTGAAGCTGAAGAATTAGAAACGTCTAAATTAGACTTTTTTCCCCTTTCTTTAGGGTTTAACATCTGATTCCTCAGTGAATGGGGGAGAAAAGAATGATGAGTGTTTTACTACTGATCCTGTGGCTTCAGTTGAGATGTGAGTTTGGGCATTTCTGTGGGAATATAAAGAACAATATATGAAGTTATCATCTATTCTGTGCCTATGGGTAGAAACCTGAATGGTCTTACCTTCTAACTAGGGGAGGGTGGGGGGCACATGAAAGGGTAATTTAAAATCTGGAGAGTATCCACTACCCAACCAACCTTCTGGGACCATTGTCTTTTTGAACAGGGGTGAGCAGCCAACAGAAGGTGGAGCAGAGTCCTGCATCCCTCAGTGTTCCAGAGGAAACCACAGCCTATCTCAACTGCACTTACAGGGACAGTGCTTCTGAGAACTTCAGGTGGTACCGACTGTATTCCGGGAAAGGCCCCGAGTTGCTGATATCCATATTCTCCCATGGTGAAAAAGGTGAAGGAAGATTCACAGTGCAGCTTGATACAGCCAACCGGCACGTTTCCCTGCACATCAGAGGCTCCCAGCTCAATGACTCAGCCACCTACCTCTGTGCAGTGAGCACACAGTGCTCCCCAGGCACCTGCAGCTGCACAGAAACCTACTCTCCCAGGGATCCTGAGGTAGAGCATAGACCACAGAGCAGAGAGTCTTTTGTGCTCCAAATGTGATGGGAATTAACAGTAATAAGCATTGCGTAGGAGTGTAACCCAAAACAGAAATGCAAAGGCAAAAAGGAGTCATGAAAAAAATATGCTTTGGAAAGTTTTTAAGCTCAAATCATTTTGGTTATGATCTCCCATCTCATCTCCACTCCCTACTCCTGAACATTTGAAGGTAGGAGGAAGGACTATAGTCAGAGGATGAGAATTGGTTAAAACAAGAAGCTCAGATGGTTGCAGAGATCAAATGTCAGAGAGAGTCCATGTTGCTCTTCCTGAGTAAAGGCCAAGTAGAACTCAGAATCCTGGCCTGAGCCTGATGCCTGGCATGAGGTGCAGAGAGGTGGCAAGCAGCAACCATAGCCACAGAGAGCCCTACAGCAGCGGGGCCGAGAGATCACAGTGACTCTCAATATCTGAAAATAGATCCATGAGAAAGGGTCTGAGAGTCCCAGTCATAAGGGGCTTCATTCTGGAGAGTAAACTCCTGCATGAATCAGCTGTCAAAGACCACATGGTGTTGAGTCTTTTAGCAAATGTTGGTGAGGAAAGTTGGAAACACTGAAGATCATATGGATGTCACTCTCCTCTGACTCCAGAACTCTATGGATTTTCTTTGCCCCTTTAAACACATCCAGTCAAAATATTTGTGTTCTGGCAAAACTAAGACCTTGTAATAGACATTAAGGTGAATTACAGAAAAAAGTTGAAAATCCTATTTACCGTAAAACTGAAGTTGTAGTTGTTAGTCCTGTCATTGGTAACATGGTCTAGCAGGTCAGAGAAACTTGGAAATGGGGAATTAATATTTATGTTTAGTTTTGTCCATAAAAATTTGGAAGGTAGTGAGGAAGAGCAATGTGTTAGGCAGTTGTTTTTTGTTTCTTTGTTTGTTTGTTTTTTCTGCCTCTGTGACCAAAATACCTCATAAGAACAACTTAAGGGAGGAAAAGTTTATTGGGCTCACAGTTTCGGAAGTTCAGTTAATGGTTGGCTGACTCCATTGCTCTGGACCCGAGATAAGGCAGAACATCATGGCAGAAGGACATGGTGAAAGAGTACCACTCCACTCATAGCAGCAGGGAAGGAGAAAGAGGGAGGGGGAGAGTGAGAGAGGGGGAGAGAGAGAGAGAGAGAGAGAGAGAGAGAGAGAGAGCGCTCGTGAGTCCAAGGGAGACAGGAGGACAAGATGCAATCCCCAAAAGTACACCCCCAGGAGGACAAGATGTAATCCCCAAAAGTACACCCCCATTTACTCACCTTCTCCAGCCATGCTTCAGTGGACCAGAGTTACCACCCAATACTGTAGTCCTTTCAAATTATGATGAAATGATTAGGTCACAACTCTCATGATCTAATATTTAACTTCTGATTATTCCTGCATTAACACAGGAGCTTTTGGAGGACACCTCACACCTAAACCATGCAAGGCAGAAAGTTGTGCTATAATCAAGATGCTTCAATTTCAGCTCCACCTTTTGCATGCCTCTGACATCATGGCACTCAGGAAAGAGCCTGGGTAGAGCTTGTTTGAGCACCTATTGTATTATTAGTGGGTAATTTGATCTTATGCTATATTATTATATTTATTTCAGAATTATTTTCAGAATTAAATGAAATACCATTTTATCATAGGTTGAGTTCCTTAAAAGGAGAGCATGAATTGAAATTATTTTGCTCAATATTTGTTGAGGAAAGCAGGTTAGATGGAGAATGGTTAAGCATGGATGTTGTTCAACTGTAACCTTGATTTGGCCTGATCCTTTTGGGAGCTCTGGGCCATGAATTGTACTGCAGATCTGATCTCTCCCACCTTGAGGTAAGGGGGCCAGACTACTGACTTATTGTGTCCAAAAATAAAGTACTGAAGTCATTGGCAGTGGTTTTTCTTGGAATAGAAGTGAATGCTATTGGGCAATGGTGGCTCTCAGTGACAGAGGTCAATTTTGTGGGGAAGGACCAACTGTGAGCCAAGAATAGCCAACACTCATAGTGTCTAGGTATTGTTTACCCTAGCCTGGGACAGGGATATACTCGAACACCCTGCTATCAACATGGAAATTTGCTGGAACATGGGTGGCATTCATGTACTGACAGACTTTCTAATTTCTGTATTCTGATTTTTTACTTTCATCATTCATTCAATAGGATTACTATAGCTGTTTTTTTTTTTTTATTCTTGGAGAGTTGAAATAATTTAACTTAAAGCATTTGTTATTGGAAAAGACCTAAAAAAAATAAGGGATTATTATTTAAAACTAAGTCTTAGACTTTTTTTTAAGAGCAGTGACCAGGAAACCAGTAAATCATTATCTCAGTTTGTTTCAGGAATGATTATATGACACCATGCCTGTTACTTTACCCAAGCAGAAGTGCCTCTGATAATCAGAGCTGATCATTTTGGGTTTCCATGTATAGAAAGACCTGCAGGAAGAGATCCCATCAAGCACACTTGTGAATGGCTAACATTATTCTGTTCTTGTTTACCATTAAAAATGAAGGGCTGGGTAATAGGGTGGACTCCCCATGTCATCTGCACATGCCCTGTTCCCTTGCCTAAGGTGTTTTCTTAAGTGGGGTTGGCTGGCAGTATGGACATGTGGGCATGTACATGAATGTGCAGGCCTCTCATTAGGATGGAGGAGCCACCAATGGGTAGTTCAGCTGCTCCTTTTCTTCCCTGTGTCCAGTGCCAGTTTGAAGATGGACGAACTCTGTCAGGTATTCACACTGAAATCTTCAACCTTCCCAGGTGGCTCATTCCAGTTTAGTGAGAACTGAGCACCTGGGTGGGACTGGCCTACTGTGCTCCTCACACACAAGCACAGCAGCAGGATGGAGGGCTCAGAGGGAGGCTGCTGCACCTCCACTCACTCACATTATTCATTCCTCTGTATCCTGCCCCCCTGCCCTCCAGCACACCTGCTCTCTTTCTCAGTCCAGAATTGCTCAGGTCTGGTGGAATAGGTTTCCTTCACTCACTCCCCACTGCGATCTTCGCACAGCTCATTCTAGGCTGTGCTTTTCCTTTCTCTGTTTCATCCTTCAGTGGACTCTCATCTGCTTTCCATCTTACAATTGTATGATTGTATCTATTGATACAGTCATCTCGTAATTACCTGACCATTAGGTAATGAGGTTCATCTGTTTACTACTTAAAAATTTTTTTATGTATTTGTTTTGTTCATTTTTACTTTGAGCTAAAGGAAAGTGATGACTTAACACTTAAACATCTGTACTTCATTGGTTCTCAACTTCATGATAATCTCATAAAAACTATTGGGAAAAGAAACCCTACTTCAACAATCAAACGTCTTTAGCTCTTTAAATGTGTAATTACTAAATTAAATTATTTGAAAAAGAAACGTGTGAGAATTTTGTATATGGGTTATATATAATTTGGGGGGGTATCATTAAGTTGCCCAGACTGGCCTTAAGCTTGTGGGCTCAAGCAATCCTGCTGCCCCAGCCTCCAAAGCAGGTGGGATGCCAGGCTTCACCATGCCCTGGATATATAAAATGTTTATCCTTCCCTTGATAAAAATTAAATGGTATTTCTGCCATTGAGTAGTAATCAAATGCTGACTTCATCTGGGTAGGGAGGTGGAATTCCTCACATTTTGGTTTATTTTTATTTTTATTTTTGTTTCAATTGGTTTCTGAGGAGGAAGGGGAAAAGGAAAGAATGGAAGGGAATAAGCTAAGAATACAATACACATGAATTAATTCCCACATGATGCTCCTTGGGATAAACTGCTAAGATACTGAATCCTTCCAAGGACACTCATCTTCCCATACTCTGTGAGTTGCTTCATAGGGGCTAAGCAATTATATTATTCCTCACCCACTGTCCCTAAGATATCCCCATTTAACATGTCCCTTTGCATCCCAGCCTTGTACAGGAGTACTTTCCAAGGCAGAAAATGAGAGCATGTCTCTGACCTGTGTTCTGGGAGGTGTCTGATGTTTCCCTCACCCCATGTTGTCTTGCAGTGGCTCTGGGCTTCTGTGTTCCATACTGCATCACAGGTCACATCTTCAATCTCCCCAGGTTGAACTTCTTGAACTTCTTCTGGGGCCCATGCTTCCTGAGAATGCAGATGCTGAAATCAAATTCTGAAACTAGTGGACTTGCTAGATAAATCACTGAAGAACTAAATTAAGTGCAAGGCTGTGTGTCCATTCCTGTCCAGCAAAGTTTCACCTATTTATGGTTTTTATTTGTGCAATATAATTGTACATAATAGAGTGATTCATCAGGACATATCTGCACATACACATGACATAATTTGAATAATTCGATTCCCAAGTACCAGCACTTTCCCTTCTATCCTCCCTCCCTGAATCCTCTTCTACTCACTGGTTTTCTTTTGTGACTATTTTTTAAAAATAGTGCACTATAATTATGTACAAAATTGGGATCCATTGTGGTATATTTGTACATAGACATAGTATAATTTGTTTGATTTAATTTCCCAATGCTCTCCCCTCCTCTTTCTTCTACTCATTGATCTCCTATTTTTGTGATATTCTTTTAATTCCACTCTTGATTCCAAACATGAGTGAAAATATTTGACCCCCAACTTTCTGAGTCTAACTTATTTCAATTAGCATTTTGTTGTCTAGCTCTATCTATATATCAGCAAATGACATAAATTCATTCTCCTTTATGATTGAGAAAAATTCATTTTGTGCATATACCATATTTTCTTTATGTATTCAACTGTTGACAGGCACCTAGGCTGGTCTCATAACTTGAGCTACTGTGATAAGCACTGGTATTCATATATTGCTATAGTGTGCTGACTTTGTTCTTTAAGATAAAAACTAAGGGACTGAATAGCTGTGGTGGTTCCATTCCTAGTCTTGAGAAATATCTGTAATGCTTTCCAGAGTGGTTATCTAATTTGCAATCCTACCAACAATGTATATGTGAACTTTCTTCCCTGTATTCTCATCAACATTTAGTGTTATTCGTGTTCTTGATGATTGCCATTTTAACTGGAGTGAGATGAAATATCAATGTAGTTTTGATTTGCATTTGCCTAATTGCTTGTGATGTTGAGCATTTTTTTTTCATATATTTGTTGGTCATTTGTTTCTCTTCTTTTGAGAAGTATGTGTTTAGTTCATTGCCCATTTATCAATTGGGTTATTTGTTTTTCTGTTTTTTTTGTTTAGTTCTTTATGTATCCTGGATATCAATCCTGTATCAGAAGACTAGATGGCAAAGATTTCCTCCCATTCTGCAGGTTCTTTCTTCACACACTTGTTTCCTTTGCTGTGCAGATGCTTTTAAATTTTATTCCATCCTACTATTGATTCTCAGTTTTAGGAGTCTTATTAAGGAAATCAATGCTTGTGCCAAGGTGTTGATGTGACCTTTTCTTCTAGCTTTTGCAGAGTGTCTGGTCTAGTTCTTAGGTCTTTGATCCACATGGAGTTGATTTTTGTGCAGGCTGAGAGGCATCTATTTTCCTTCTTCTACACATGGATATCCAGTTTTCCTAGCTCTGTGTGTTTGAAAGGCCATCATTTCTCCAATGCATGATTTTGACATCTTATCAAGAGTCGGATGACTGTATCCATGTGGATTTTTCTGTGTCTTCTATTCTATTCCATTGGCCTTCATGTTTGTTCTGATGCCATTACCCTGTCACTTTTTTTACTATAGTTCTGTAGTATAATTTGAGATAGAACTATGTGATGTCTCAGGCATTGTTCACTATTGCTTTGACTATTCTGAGGCTTTTATTATTTCATATAAGTATTTGGACTGTTTATTTCTAGTTCTGTGAGTAAATTAGGTGCAGAAGATGAGACTGAAGTGTAATAGTTGTATAAAAGAGACACAAAGTATTATGCAATAGTTGTCATACAGATGTTCACTTTTCAAAACAACGTCTTTTTTTATCTGTTGTTTAAATTTTAGAAACCACCAACTGTGAGAAAGTCTTTAATATATGTCTTGGACCCTTTGCTGCTTTCAGATATCACCCAAATTGGTCAAACTTGTTAGGTGAATCGATATGCTGAATTAGGTTCCCTCATTGCCCGGCCATCTCTGCTGTAGACAGTTGGGGAGAATGGGGATTCATAACCTTATACTCTCAAAATGGCTTTATTGTTTCTGGGGGTAAAGAGTAAATCTGGGAGATCAGCTGGCCAGTTCCTTCATCTGCTTTGTCTGTAGACTGTGTTGGATTGTACCTCCACTCTGAGAATCCCTGTTTGTGGGCTGTGAAGCGGTATGTGGAAGCCACTTTGGGGCTTGAGGAAGGTAGGACTTTCCATCCGATCCTGATCTGCATCTCTTCTCTACCCCATGTCAGCCATAGTATTTATCCCAAAGACCAGGCCATCAATTTCAAATAGAAGCATTCTTTTTTCTTCTCCACTCTCCAGACTGGTAGAGTCTGCTCACTCACTTACCAATCCAGTGAGAACTAGAGCTTAAGTGTGTTTGGTCTTGGATATTGTAAAAGCAAATATAACAAGTACAGGGAAAAAAGAAAAAAAAGGAGAGAGAGAAATCCAGAATAAAAGAGAGTGATTTCTGAGAGAAAGAAAGTAAGCTGCAGAAATTCCTAGTCTGCTGACTTGGGAAGTACAATCACCGAATCCCTTCCAGATGTCAGTTGCTGCCCCATTCTGACTGCCTCTTCTAGGGAGGCTCAAAAACATCTGATGGAGACTGCCTGTTCTCTCTCCAACTGGAGAGTCAAGGACTTTCTCTCCAGCATGCATACCTCAGCTTTACTGAGTTTTTTTTCTGTTCTGATTGTTGATATGTTGATCAGAATGTCTTTTAGCTTGTTGGAGGAGCACTTTCCCTCCCCCAGGGAGCCACAGCATGCCTGACACTGCCATCCTCCATTGTTCTTGTTAATTCTCTTTCCATTTTCAGTTTGCCTCAGAACTGCTGATTGAATTCACTAGTGGGGAGTTGCTGCAACACTTGATTCCTCTGAGTTACCATTTTCCTGTCCTGTTTATATTTCTAAATTTTATTTCAGTCAGAATTTTGGAGAGATAAGAGATGAATACATATATCTAGAAAATTCATCAGAAGCACATTTGAGTAACATTTAAAATTTCAAACTGACTAAATGATTTGGTCTTACATATGTAAGAAACTATATGCAGGTTGGTGACATAGAGCAGAACCTGAGGGAGAAGTGGCTTCAGACTGGTATGAATTAGTGTAGTGTTCAGAAAGGAGTTCTTCTGACTCTGGAAAAGGATTCCTGTTGGTCAGATTCTAATTTCACTCATTGATTTTGTTTTGCATTTTTAAGTTCCAATGGTCTTTATGCTAAAATTAGTTGGACAGGGAAGAGTTTTATCATTATTAGGCCATAGAGCAGACTGCTTTCATTTCTTTGGCACCATTTCCCACCTGTATGGGACCATTGCATGCTCAGCTCAGGTGAGGGTCACTGACATCCACTTCTATGCCTTCTGTACCTCCCACAAGTTCCTTTCATTTCTGGTCTGCTGGTTGTACTCCTTTCTGCCTTATTGAGTTCATGTATATTTGCTTACCTTTTTTTGTTTCTTTTTAATTATTTACAGAATCATTTATTTCCACCATATCTTCCTAACTCTTATCATGCTATTTAAGTGTCTCTGTAGGTGGGTCTCTGTTAGTCTTCCTTTTAGGGTGATGTTCCCAAAATTATTCATAATATACCAGTCTGTTCCTACCACTGACAATGAAAGCAGGATTCTCACTTTCTTTTCTTCAACGTGGTACTTGAATAATTTTCTCATAGCCTTAACAAATATTAGACTTTTTGACCTGAAAGCAAGGATTCTTCATTCTTTCTGTCTGACAAGGAAAATTATAGTTTTTGTCAGTTTGCATAGATTCATTAGCTAATGACATGTGATCCAGGCTGAGATTTAGTATGAGTCTCTGGTTTAATTTGCTTTTTTCCTTTAGCAACAAATAAAGAAATAATTTGTTTTTCTTTTTCTCACTCTGATGCTTACCTCTAGCAGACCCAGACCATGTGAAGACTTGAATCAGCCTAAGGCCACTGATTTTTACCTGCTCTGTCTGATGGACGACTTTGCAAAATATTAGGGAGTATCATCTGTATTCAGGGTCTAAAGTACAATCTTATGTGACTGATTTTTCAGTTAGATAAGTTATTGTTCTCTTCTCCAGTAACATTACCCCAATTCTCATGTACTTTAAGATTAATACCATGTACTGCAAATGTGACATCATCACAGATTCCAGAAGGGAGACATGCATTCTTTCCAAGTTGGTACATTGTACCTCTGACATGGGAAGGGAACAGCCCCAGGTCTAGATCCCTGGTCAGGATGCATGTGTTTTTCTGAGCGTCCTCTTCATCCATTGAGTTCCTCCTCCTGGACACCAGCAGATGCTTCCTCACTGATGTCTATGTAGTGAAGGGTCCTGTCACTAGAACGAGGGGCCACAGAGCATCCAGACTGCTTAAAGGAAAATTTCTAACCGTTTCTGAAACTTGTCCAGGCAAGGGACTGTGCAACCCAGCCTCTCCACTCAGTGCCCCAGAGGCTCAGAGACTGCAACCTTCTCACCTGCGCGGATACCTGTGGCATTTCCACCACTCAGCCATGCTCCTGCTGCTCGTGCCCGTGCTTGCGATGATTTTCGCCCTGAGTGAGTACATGCCATTCCCTCTCCCCTCCCATGAAACTGACCGTGTTTTCATTCGAACTGAAGAGACACGTTTCCTTCACAGCCAAGCCTGCGCTGCTTTTCCTTACTCTGCATTAACGTTGCAGGAGGAAGCAGAGCCCAGTCGGTGACCCAGCCTGACCGCCACGTCATGGTGTCTGAAGGAACCTCCCTGGAACTGAGGTGCAGCTACTCATCTTCTTTCTCTCCCTATCTCTTCTGGTACTGCCAATGCCCCAACCAAGGCCTCCAGCTCCTCCTGAAGTACATGTCAGGGGCCCCCCTGGTTAAAGGCATCAATGGTTTCCAGGCTGAATTGAGGAAGAATGAAACCTCCTTCCACCTGAGGAAGCCCTCAGCCCATTGAAGCTACTCAGCTGAGTACTTATGTGCTCTTGGGTAAACACAGTGGCTGGGGTTGCAGGGGGAGCTGATCACAAACCCCCTGACATCATGACACAGGGGGCTTTATTTCTATTTTTTTATGTTTATTTTGATTCATTATACACAAATGGAGTACAGTTGTTGTTTCTCTGGTTGTACCCAAAGTAGACTCACACAATTTGACACAGGGGACTTTGTGTGACACACTGGGTCAAGCTGGGGAATTTTCAAGAGGTTTCCATTTTCTTTGCAGCCCAAGAGGGCAGGGTGGCTGAGCACCTGGGTGTGTTTATCTCCTGAATAGTTGCCTCCACGTCTGTGCCACCTTTAGACTGGCTGTGTCCCAGATGAAAGTCTTGGGATGAATTACTCCAGGAGGAACCCCTGTCTTCCCTCACAACTCCCACCCCACACCTACACTCTGAAGAAAGTACATCATTGCTATAAGAGCTCTGAAATTAAAAAGCAACTGCACTTTTATTTTAAAAAGTCATTTCTAGCATCCATTGTGAGGGATATCAATGCCTCAAGGGAACTCCAGTGTCTGGCTATAGACATCCTCTTGTTTCTTTTTGGTGTGTCCCTTTTTCCAGTTTTACTTCTGTGTCCCTTTTCAATTCTGTTTGGAGTTTTCCTGACACAACATTTATCCTTCACTGTCCTTTATTTCAATCAGGTTTACACTTTTCAGGGACAAGAATACTTTGAAATTTTGATGAAAACACTTAAGATCTACTATTTTTTAAAACTGGAAGTCCACAGTAAAGTATTGGTAACTAGGAGCAAAATACAGTACAACGGATCTCTAGAACTTTTTCATCTTGTCTAACTGAAACTTGATACTCCTGGACCAATATCTCCCCATGTCCTCCTCCCCTTAGTCCCTGGCAGCCACCCTTCTACTCTACTGTGAGTTTGACCAGTTTTGATACTTCATCTCAGTGGAATCACGCAGCATTTGTCCCTCTATGACTGGTTCATTTCACTTAGCATCGTGTTCACAAAGTGCATCAGCATATGACAAGGTCACCATATTTTTAAAGACTGAATAATATTTCATTTATGTATATGCTACATTTTTTTAATCAACTTATCTACTGACTGATATTAGGTTATTTCCACATCTTAGTTGTTGTGAATAGTGCTGCAACACACAAGGGAGGGAGTACAAATATATCATTGAGATCCCGATTTCAATTATTTTGGATAAATACCTAGAAGTGGGATTGTTGGATCATGCAGTAGTTCTATCTGTACTTTTTTGAGGAAGATCTATACTGCTTATGCTAATGGATGCGATATTTTGCATTTCCACAACCATGTCAAAGGTTTCCAATTTCTCCACATCTTCACCAATACTTAATTGTCTTGTAACATTTTTTTATACTTTAATTTTATTTATTTATTTTTATGTGGTGTTGAGGATCGGACCTACTTGCCTTACAAATGCTGGGCAAGTGCTCTGCCACTGAGCCACAACCCCAGCCTCTTGATGGTCTTTGGTTTTCAGATAGGAGCCATCTTCATAGATATAAAGTAAAATCTAATTGCAATATCTCATTCCTCTGAAGACTGGTGTGTTGAACATGAAGAACCCTAAAGAGCTAAGACCATCTTGAGAAAGAAGAACAAAGCTGAAGGCATAACACCTCACCTCCTAGGTTCCGAATATATTACAAAGTTTCAGTAATTAAAACAGTATGATCTTGTCATTAATACAGACATACAAACTAATGGAACAGAACAGAGAGCCCAGAAATAAGCCCATGCATGTACATTCAGCTGATCTTTGTCAAGGATACCAAGAACACATAATGCATGATGAAATAAAGATAAAATTTCAATTAAATACATTTCTACAAAATATTATGTTAATAACTTATGGTTAAACAGTTCAGAAACTCAGCTACCATGCAAACATGTAGGCATGATTAGAAGGCAATTGTTTTTAAGCCAGAGAAGATGAAACATTATTTAGTACTAATTTCATAGTTGGGGAAGTGAGTGTGATAGTCTCAGGGTGGGTCATTCCTTCACTGCTCACCATCAGCATTCCTGTTGCTGAGTTGCCCTCTGAGCAGCTAGGAAATGACTGGCTGAAAGCCACATGAGATCCTGTACGCTGGCTATAGAAGAACTTAATTTTCCATTCATTACTATTAAACACATTCACATCGATTGGCCTATGCTGAGATTTATGTGTGATCTATCAAATTGTATTAATGTATTCTGTCATGTACATTAGAACAAAAAAATCAAAAAGTTAAAAAAAGAAAATTGTATTTAGAATAAAAATTATTTTAAACCAAGTCTCCTTTCTGCATTTTCAACAAAACAGAATGAAAGCTAATGTGCTTGCTTTATTTTCTTTGGTAGCTTTGACTTTTGTAGCTTTTAAAATTAAAAACCATTGTTCTGACAAGGCAGGCAACTCTAGTGTATGAACACAACTTCTTTATAGAGTATGCTGTGTCTGCTTTCCCCAAAGTATCTGGTAGACTCTGTCATTGTTCATACTGGGACAGAGGGAAACTGGGCTAGAAGTTCTAATGTAACATTCTTTCAGCATATTTGAAAATAGTATATAAGTTAGTGGTCTAATTTCTACATAATATTACACTGAGTGTCTTTTTTTGTGGTTTTGAAGTATTTAATATGCTCAGCTAACTCAAGACACTGTAGCAACTTGTGCCTCAGTGTGTTTGATTTTAGCAGTTTACAGCAGTATTATTGAAGGAAAAAATCTATAAATATGAAGTACATCATGTTAAAAGTTATTGTAATATATTTTAACGTAACAGTGCAGATCTTGTTAGACACAGGAATGTGTATAATCATGTTAAATACAAATGTTTTAGTCAGCTTTTTCACTGCTGTAACTGAAAGACCTGACAACGAACAATTTTGGGGGAGGAAAAGTTTATTTGAGGGCTCCTGGTTTCAAAGGTCTCAGTCCATGGATAGCTGGCTCCATTCTTCAGGGGTTGAGTGAGGCATCATTCCATCATGGCAAGAGAGAGTGACTGAGGGAAGCAGTTCACATGATGATCAGAAGAGAGACTCCACTTGCCAGATACAAAATATATACCCTGAAGCCACACCCCTGATGCCCACCTTCTCCAGCCACACACTACCCATCTTCAGGTACCATTCAGTTAACCCATATCAGGGGATTAATTCACCAATTGAGTTAAGGCTTTCAAAACCCAATAACATCACATTCAAACCATAACGACAAATAAAATAGTACTGGTTCACAGGAAAAAAAGACTACATAATGGGAAACTAGAATCCCCTCAGTGATTCATGAATACTTATCACCATTTTCCTGATTATTAGTGATGTTGAATAAACATTTTCAATATATCTTTGGCCATTTATGTGTCTTTGGGAAAATGTCTAGTCAAGTCCTTTTCCCATTTTTATATCAGTATTTTTATTTTTCCTATTGAGTTATAGGAGTTTTATTTTGGGGGATTAACCTCATAGCAGACATGGTTGTGAATATTTTCTTTCACCCCATAGGTTACATTTTTTGCTCTGTAGATTGTTTCCCTTTCTGTGAAGAAGCTCTTTAGGATGCCCTAATCTCACTTGACTACTGTTGTTTTTGTGGCTGCGCTTTTGATGTCATATCCATGAACCAGTCATTGCCAAGGCCAAGAACAAGAAACTACTCTCCCGTCTTTTCCTAGGAGTCTCAGATTTTTAAATCTGATGTTAGGATCCTGAATCCATGTCCAGTTGATTTTTGTGTATGATATAAGCTGAAGGTCCAGTGACATTCATTTGCAAGTGGATATCTTGCTTCCCCATGACCATTTCTTGAAGAGACTCTCCTTTCCCTTGTGTATTCTTGATGCCCTTTACAGAGATCAGTTGAGTGGATAGGAATATGTTTATTTCTGGTTTATCTGTTATGTTCTATTGGCTTATATGCCTCTAGTCATTAAGACTTCATATAAGGAAAATATTTTGAAGTTGGATATTTTTAAATTGCAAAGGATATAGATTTTTAACTTGATTTATTATATTAATGGATATTTTAATATTGAATCATACTTGAGTTCTATGAAAAAATTCATGTTTCCAGAGAACTTGTTATTTTCTCTTCACTGATCACATTTATAAATGTTGGAATGAATTCTCATATTTCAGCATTCAAAGGTACAATGAAAAGGTCCCCTATCATCCTAGTTAGCTGACTTCATAGTTGTCCTTCCCAGAGTCTGAAGAACTTTTGCATGTGAAGCCAAATATATATGAATATCAAGAAAACTAGATTCCTGCCTTTTTTGTAGTTGATTTTGGACAAATCTTGGGATTTCTTAGAGTGAGGGGACATCATTTAATTATTTTCTATATTTCCTGGCAAAACTACCTATTAGAAAGCAAGCAGAATAAAATTGGAAATTTAAGATAACATCAGTTCCTTGCTCAAAGAACTCCCATTTTTCCAAGAAAAATGGATTGGTGTGGGCTGTGATCCCACCCAGACGTTGCTGCAGAGTTCTCTCCTGGCACTCTCCAATGCACACATCCTCCAGCTAACATTCTCCCAATCATTCTTTCCTTTCTTTATATTTTCTACCTTCTTCTCCTTCTTCTCAGTAACCAGTCATTATCCACCCAGAATATCTTAAGTTCAGTAAATTAAAAATTCCCAAAATTCTCTATGGATTTTTGACATTCTTTTTGATTGCTCAGAATCAGGACCCATTTTTTTTTTGTTAACAATAGCAAGTTTTGAAACAGGCCCTTCTCTAAATGGCACTTTCTTATTTCATCATTAACTTTTCACAGGTAGCACTGTATTGTTATTACCTATTATTCATATTTTACAATCAAGAGAATACTGGCCCAAAAGACACAGACAGCTACTGAGTGACTCGATATCACCTTGACCTCTATGTCTGGACTACAAAGCTTCTTCTCAGCCTGTGTCCCCTCCTCCTGCCATAGAAACTGGAAGACCCAGATATTCATTGTTATGCACTGAATTATGTTTCCACAAAATTCATATGTTGCAGTCCCAATGCTGTGTACCAGGGAATGTGACTATATTGAAGATAGCCCTTTAAAGCGGTGATTCAGTTAAAATAGGGTCCTTTGGGTGACTCTTGTCCAAAATGACTTGTGTCCATGTAACAAGAGGAGATTAGGGCACAGACACCACAGACAGAAGGGGGACCATTTGAAGACACAGTGAAAAGATGGCCATCTGCAAGCCAAGGAGAGAGGGCTCAGGAGAATACAAAGCTGTTCATACTTGAAATTTTGACTTAAATCCTCAATAATTGTGAGAAAATACATTTTGTTGTTTAGGCCACCAAGTGTGTGCTATTTTGCAATACAACCCTAGCAAAGTGGTACTTCATTTATGCAGCCTACTGTGTGGATAGATGTGGGCACATGACTGGGCCCCAGGAGTCAAGTGCATCCTTCCCAATGTTGACTCAGGAGCCAGTTATGGATACTTTTTGTGGTGCTGGGGATTGAATCCAGGGCTTTGTGCATGCTAAGCAAGCACTCTACTAACAGAGCTACATCCCCAGTCCACCAGTTATGGAATAAAGGGAAGATTCAGAGTTTTCTTTGGGTGAGTGAAGGTAATTGCAATAACACAGAGATGACTGGGCAGCAGAGACAGTGGAATTGCACCTGCATATGTCATCCTGCCTGAGCAGCCTTGCAGACACCACCTTCAGAGTCTGGGGCTCAGAAGAGGAGCCCATGGATGTGCAGAGAAGGGCTTCTCCATATTCACTTTCTGTGCTGCCCTGACTTGGTAGTTTTGAGTCCAGGTCCCTAAATCTATTGAGGATTCCCAGGCAAATCTAGTATTCACTAATTTATTCCTTTTTTATTTAATCAAATCACGGTCTATTTGCATTTCTCATAATATAAAAACTCTGGCATATATAGTCTCATTACAGCGTTTGGCCAAAGGAAAAAAAAGGCATATGACTTTGAAGATACACTTGTAGAAATTATTGTAATAGTAGCAAACTTAACAGTGCTTCTCAAAGGTATCCAGTAATTTCTGGGCTCCAACATTCTTCCTTTATTGAGATCTCACCTGAATTCAACTGTATCTGCTTTTACTCTAAGCCCCAACCAGAATTCAGTGTAGACAGAGAATGGACTAGCTTTCCAGTTCCTTCAGTGTCAGCTCTGCACACTTCACCATCCAGAGCACATTCTATCGGCAGGATGATGTTGCTACCACCGGATGGCAGTGCCTCCCTTTCCTTAGACTTAGTTTCAATCTGCATGTGTGTGTGTGTGTGTGTGCGTGTGTGTGTGTGTGCACACTTGCTTGCATGTGTGTTCATAGCAAAGGATTCAGTCTGCTGCTGACTGGCTGGGTAAAAACAATTGAGAATTTGTGAGGGGACCGGATGACTAGATAAATGCTCAGTAATGGAAACTAACTATTTTGACTGAGGGACCTGGCTTCTTTTCAGGTCCCAGAGCTGTGCCTCCTGTGATCGCTATAAGGAAGAAGGATGAAGAAACTCCTGGGAGTGTGTTTGGTG
>JAJEJO010054192.1:0-83057 GCA_020662805.1 Glaucomys volans | reverse complement strand
CAAATATCTACATGTAATTTTATAGATACTTACTCAGGATATATCCATGCTATTTCATTATCAGGGAAAAGGCTAAACATGTCATACAAGCTGATATGAGTGCTATTATGATTTTAGGTGTGCCTTGGAAAATAAAAACAGAAAATGGTCCTGCATACATTTCTAAATAATTCTCAGACTGTGCCAATCCTGGCACATTCAACACAGTACAGGCATATCCTATAATCCCACTGGACAAGCAATCATTGAAAGAGCTCATAAAGAACTTAAAAATCAACTTTTAAAAGAAAAGGGGGAAACTATGGACCCCTTCAAAAAACACCATCTTATGTTATGAATAAAATTACTTTCATTTTAAATTTTTTGACTTTTGACAAAAATGGACTTACTCCTGCTATGAAGCATTGAGCACCCTATAAAAAATTTACAGAGATTCCACTGGTGCATTGGAGAGACCCACTTACCCTCACTTGGAAAGGCCCCCATCCTCTCTTAACCCAAGGGCCAGGATTTGCTTGTGCTTTTCCACAGGATTCATCAACACCTATTTGGGTGCCTGTAAAGAACATCCGACCGTTCCTTGCAAGTTGGCCCCTTGACACCTCGAGGACTCCGAGAGGGTCCCAGCCATACCCACCAGTGGCTCTAATGAGGAATTTATCACTGGAGGAGACACAACCATCCAAACGTCATTCTTGACGATGTCGTGGTCCTAGATGGGGCAACGACCCCCTTTTATCAATTAAAAGAGATTTTAATCAGGCTCAAACTCTTGTTCCTCCTGGGAACAAAACAATCCAGCTATGCTCAAATGTGGTTTTGTTGTTTATGGGTCCTGCTCTGAAAAGAGAATTCTTCTTCCCTGTCTGTCCTCTAACTTCAATGAAAATGCTGACTTTTCTCCTAATTCTGGTACAAGAAAGTATTTTTTCTTCCCAAAATTGAAGGTTATATAATCCTAGTCCATGGCTCACTACCCTAAGTTTACCAATTCTTGGGCCATTAATATGTATTCTTATCCTTTGTTTTCTGCCTTTTCTCATAAAATGTTGCAAGTCTTCCTTACAGATTCAAATTAACAGTTTGAGCAGATCTGTGGCTATGTTTGTGAGCACGGAGCCCCAGCATACCTGCCTGGAGGACAGAAGCCCTGCGTACTTAGAGGCTCGACCTACCAGCATGCCTCCTCCAGACAAGCAAGAAAGACCAAAAGGACTAACAAAATTCCCAGACCTACCCCCTTCTTACATTAATATGTCACCATTGGAACATCACTGATAATGGCTGGTAGTCAATGATGGGTAAATCCTCAGAGGGAACAAGCTAAGACAGACACAGCCATTGGAGCATTGTGCAATCTAGGCAAGTGTGACCAACAGCTGGTAGTCAATGATGAGTAAGATTCCCGGAGGGGACAACCTAAGACAGGCACAGCCATGATCCCTTTTGCCTCCCTGAGGGTTGGCCACCCCATGGTAGCATGCTGTCACTCCTGGCCAGAGGACAAATAAAAGAAAAGGGGGAATTGTAGGATTACCTGAGGACACAGAACTCAGGCATTTTCTCTTCCCTTAATTGAACTAATCACGAGCCTAGTATGAACATGATCAGGAGCTTGGCATGGGGGTGTTAACAGCTATTGATAATTTGTAATTAGTGAATGTCTGCTATATATGCTTGTTTGTTCTGTATTAAACTGAGCCTGCATCTTCAGAACTTGAGCTCCCGGCATGGTGTTAGTGCCCTCACACTCATCCTTCTTACACCCACGGGCCACTCCTGTTACACTTTACAACAAGGTGCTAAATGCCAATGGCAGATCTAGTAGGATGAGTATGGGGTGTGACCATTGGACTGGACAATGTGGAGGTCTCAGTTGACCTTAAGTAGGAGTTTCAGTGATACCATGATATAACTTGAATGGGGAAACCTGGAACAGAACTGAGTGTAAGTTGTGAGTATGGTGACCATGGACAGCTGTTTCCATGATCTTTATAACGAAACACAGAGACAGGCCATGGTGGAGGTTGGGTCAAGTGAAAGAAGTTTTCTCATTCATACAGCTCTGAGCCCAGCGTCTTCACTCCCCTGTGTGAGGATCTATCAGTCCTGCTGGCTCTGGTTCTTGTTCTGATGTGGCTCAGTCTCTTCACAATGCTTCTTGGTTTTTAGTGTGCCTAAAACTGTTTTCTTGAGAGCAGAACATGAATGACATACTGGGTCAGAGGAGCTGCTGGAATCAGGCCTTTGATCATGTGATGGTAAAATGAGGAAATGCTCACGGGTCCTGTGACTTTTTCTCTGTCTTTTCCTGTGGTACTGGGATTGAGCATAGGGCCTCCCATGTGATGGGCAGAATTGGCCTCTGAGTTCCACCCCAGCCCTGGTCTAGTCCTTTCTAAATCATTTGGAAGAAGAACAAAATGCCCTTTCATATTTCAGATTTGCTACTTTCCCTCTCTCCTGATGAATTATGGGGCTGTTTTCTGTGAGATGGCTCTGAGCTCCTGGAGGTAGAATCCCCAAGTGTTTGGAGTTCCCATATGACAAGGTGACCTGGAGTTTGTTAAACTCCCAGCATCCAGGTGGAACCTCCAGCCACTTGTCAATTAAAGTTCAGATTTTCCCTGCCTCTTAAAAGCTCCTGCCTTTGTTCTGGTGAGTGTGATTCTCTGCATCTGCCCTCTGCCTCCCAGGACTTGGGCAGTGGCTGGCCCTAGGGCCTCACTTCCCTGATGGGGTCCAGAGGAGTTGTTGATTTTTCAGTTGGCTCAGCCTTTGCAGGTGACTGCCCCCTTCCTGCTGGCTGAAATGCTTTGTGCTCTCCTGCCAGCATCTTGAAGTCCATCAGGGTCCAACTTTGCTAAGTATTGTAAGACATTTCTGGTGCCCTGACCATCTGCTGTCATGAGAGGTCCCTTCCCTGCTTTCTTGATATTTTTATTTGCAGTAATCAACTCCTCAATTATTGTTTTTCCTCATGGTATCTTGTTAGTTATACATGCATTTATAAATTTGCAGGGATTGACGCCTCATGTTTCTTGAGAAAATATTTCAAATGTGTGTTGCAGGAGTGGATCAATGGTGGAGCATGAGGAAGAGAGCCTAGCTGACCTGGGCAGTTGCATGGAGCCTCCTTACCAGCTGGGTCAGGAAGTGAGCCCTGAACACCAGGCAGGGATTCTCCCTGAACACATGCGGTGGTCAAGTAGGGAAAGGGAGGCTGTGTCAGAAAGTAGAGGAAACGTCCCCCACTCCCAGGGGACTCTCCCCAGGATGCTGCCTGCCTGTGGTTGCTGTGTTCATGGAATATGTACCTGGGCCTTCACTGTACCTGCTGCTGACCTTCCCAGTGAGCTCTGCCTCTTGGTCAAAAATCACCTTCACCTTGACCCATAACAGTTCTTCTGAGTGACCATATCCCTCAAGTCATGCCCAGGTGTCTGCGTAGGGCAGAACTGCAATTTGGAAGCTCACCTCTGCCCTACAGGCCTGACTGGAACATGTGAGATGACCTGAAGGGCATCTAGCCAGGATGTCCAGGAATCATGAAGGCAGTAGAGCCCCAGTGTCTGCATGACCCACTTCCCCCACTCAGGCAAAACCTTCCACACTTCAGGCAAATTATGAGAGATTTTTCCAATTCAGATCCTTCCCAAGATGGAGAAAAGTCGTTGAGGAGTAACAGGCAGGGTGACTTCAGTCTGTATCATCCCACTGTATCTCTGCTGGATCCTGGAATAATAAGAGACACACAAGATTGAGCACCAATTTAATAAGGTATTTAATAAGACATTTTTATTTTGTGTTTATTAATTATTGCAGACTTAGGCATTTGTGTGTGTTTGTGATTAGGTTTGAATCCCAATTCCACAAAGAAGAGCATTTGCAAGCACAAAGGAACCCATAGAAGTTCCCTACGCCATCCCCCTCCCTGTGCCAGAGTCTGGCCCAGGGCACAGGCCCTGTCCCTTCTGCAGTATTCACACTCCTCCTGTCTGTTCATTCAGAAGGACTTCCTCTGTTCTTGTCCTCCATATGCCAGGTCAGGCTCCTGCAGATGACAGGACCATGTATGGCTTTGGCCTGAGCTGCAGCTGACACAGTTGAAGTCCACAGCATTCATTCAGCTGCACCCTATTCCCTGAGTCCCCAGCATCTTCCTCTCACACACTCAGAGAATCTGTGTGCTGCTGTCAAGACCAGCAGCACATGTGGCAGCTGGGCCACCTGAGCAGGGAGGTTTTTGTTCAGGGCTGTACCACTGTGGGAGGATATTGATACTTTGCTGGCAGGAATACACTCTGGCCTCAACCTTGTTGATGCTCAGTGTGAAGTCTCTCTCTGACCCACTGCCACTGAACTGTCTGGAACCCCAGTGTACCTGTTGGAAACCCAATATATTAGACTCCATGGAGACTGGCCTGGCTTGTGTACAAGGCTGGTGATTCCATCACTGTGTGGGAGGCTCTGACTAGACCTGCAGGAGATGGAGGCTGGCTGTCCAAGTTGATGAGCTGGAAGAAGAATGTCTGGGTCATCCCAATATCTCTGCTAGTTCCTGGAAAAACAGAAAAGCAAGGTATGTACAAGGATTTTGTGGCATATTTGTATTTCTTTGAATATTTCCATAGAAATAATGTTTGTGGTTTCGATTTGTGTGGTCAAAATATTGAATTTTTCAAAAGGAATCAAGTTTTCTAAGCCATAAGTGACTCTGGAGAATCATCTCCAACATCCCCCTCTTTTGATGTGACGACTTTATCAGAGCCCAAGTCCTTACTCAGTCTGGACTGTTTGTCTATTACACAGCTCTGAACAGCACAGCTACATCCTGGAGGACAGACCTGCTCATCTCTCATGTGGACAGGGCACACATGGTCAAAATGGGAGCCCCAGTGCTCACCTGCCTCCCATTCTCTTTCCTCATGCCCTCTGTCCTCACCAGGGCTCCAGAGCATCAGCAGCCCTAGGAGCTGAGCAGGGAGACTCGTTTTGAGAAGGTGAGCTGAGGAGTCCTGGTGAGTTAGAGGTTAGAGCTGAGCTTTTATCTCAGCCATGCAGGAAGTTTCTCCCCAGGAAGCAGCATGATATTGCCCTGGTGTGTGCTAGGATGGAAAGAATGAGGGAGGGTGGGGTCTGCCTTTTGAGCCCAGTGACATCAAATATCTTCTATATTTGGAGGAAATACAGTAGAGAAACTGCCAGGGTTACCTGTGCAGTGGGCAGAACACCCCATCATGGAAGCCTGGCTCTATGAGGGGTCATGGTATCCATGGCCTGCCATCCCAAGACAGCACAGAACCAAAAATGTGAAAGATGTCTGCAGGTTAGTCTCTGGGAGGGGAATGGTCATTCCGCTGTCTGCCTCCCAGGTAAGGAGACAAGGTGACAAGTCCTTCCTCACAGGTATTGATCTTCTGAATTTTCTTCCAGCCACAGCATGCAGTTGAGCTACTTGCAGAGCTTCTGGTGTCTGCTGTTACCTGGAGAAATACAAGAATGTCAGGAACCATGTGTAGATGTCATCTTTTCCTGGCCTAATGAATGAAATAAGAGCACAAGGGTTAAAAGAAACTGTTGGAAATGAAACCTGTATTTCAGCTGGAGATCAAGCAGCCCTGCCCAAGCCAGAGGAGAAGGGACATGTTCACCTGAGGCAGTGAGTGTGAAGTTCCTGGGAGTTGGATCTGTAAACTGGTGGATATTCTGTCCCAGTGAGCTGCACGTGTGTGACACTCAGAGTCATCCAAACACTTCCCAAGAGAAGAAACCCTTGAGGCCACTGGACAGAGTGGACAAGGGAGGTTTCTATGTCAGTTGTTTTCTCATTGATATTAGAATTTCTTCTTCCACTGTTCATTGTGGGGGACACTGGTCTGCCAGGAGATTCCCTCTGTTAGAAGAG
The DNA here is from genome assembly GCA_020662805.1 of Glaucomys volans. Classification (NCBI taxonomy): domain Eukaryota; kingdom Metazoa; phylum Chordata; class Mammalia; order Rodentia; family Sciuridae; genus Glaucomys; species Glaucomys volans. Next base: position 77,149 of record JAJEJO010054192.1, on the reverse strand, counting down.
GGCTGAGTCCAGGCTCTTCATGGCTGAGGGTCATTCCATTTGCAGTGACCTTATTTGGGGCTTTGTTCCAATGGGAGGTCTTTGGGGAGAGGGTACTGATGACACTGCAGAGTGGCATTAGTTTCAGACATCCTTCTCCCAAGTGGAGAGAATGAGCCTGTGTTGTTTTGGCCAACAAGCTTGAGTAGTTTTCCAGGGACCTCAGGTCATCTGGTCCACTGTATGCACAGTTTGTCACCTTGGTGTGTGGTTCATGAGCCACTAAGAAGCCTGTCATGGTTTCTCCTATTTTAAATAAACCTCCATGGCTGTGTCCCTGTCCTGAGTGTGCAACTTCCCTCTGAACATTGAGGAGCAGGTGTGTTTGCCTGGGGCATTCTGGATTTCAGAGACCTGGTTTTCCATCTGCCTTATATGAATGAGCACAGGTAAATGAAATGAAAGAAAATGAGCTGGAGCTGATTGGCAGAGGAAGAAAGCCATAGTTTAAAGTTTGACAAGGTCCAGAAGACAGGACAGCTTGGAAGCTTGGTAGGACATGAGTAGGGAGATTTGCTGACCTTTCATATTCTTTCCCTGAGAAATTAGGAACTTTCTCTAACCTAGGCATGTGTAGTGTCATGTTGTAGTACCAAGCAGTCCCAGGTGAAGTGTGAAGCTGATTATAAAAATTTATTTTAATGTTTTATAACTGAGAATGTGATGTCACTATATTATCTCTATGGGGCAAAAAAAAAATGGGAGATCACACTGATTTAATGAAAAAAGTGAAACTTATTTTGTTGTCAATATTATTACTGGTTTAAGGCTAAAGGTCCACAGTGAAGTAAATAATTTGCATTGGATATAAAATACTCTCAGGTGTCAACAATATTTAGTTAATTAATTGTTTTAATTTTTTAGTTTCAAGTCCTAGCCCATCTTGTCATTTTATAATTTGTTTTCTCAATATGCTTTCACAGTTCCAAATCTCGCATCTGGCAGAACTCTCCACTGTATGTTTTGTTGTTTTCATTCCCACTCAAGATATCCTTCTGAGTTTGGATGTAGGAACCTCCGACTCTGTGGGTACTTTCCCCACCCACAGTCCAGACAATTTGCTTCCGTATTTGCTGATGGCTTTGCAGAGGCCCCTGCAGCCCAGCCCAGCTGCAAGTATCTTATCCATGAGTACTTTGCCAGGAGACCTGAGCTCATCAGGCAGTTAGGGGCAGCAGGAGTGGTCTCAGACATAGGCGTGCATGTTCCTGTGGCTCTGGCCTCTGGTGAGAGATTTAAGGGCTGTAGTTCCTTCAGATTAATACGTTGGTAGAGTTGACAAGCTAATTTTAAGATACAGTGAGAAATAATGACTACATCCAATTTGTACCTATTTATGTGCTGGCATTTAATACTGATAGTGAATTATAAATGATATATTCCAAAGTACAGGTGAAAAACGTTTGTGTGTGTTTGTGTGTGTATATGTGTATGTGTGTGTGTGTGTGTGTGCGAGAGAGAGAGAGAGAGAGAGAGAGAGAGAGAGAGAAAGAGAGAGAGAGAGAGAGAGAGAGGTTGATTATGGTTCACTCATGCAAGTGCCTGTGGGGACATGGTGGTGACTGAGTCTGCAGGCTCCCTGCTGTGTCTGCAGGAGATATGGTCACCATCAGTGCAAGTCCAACCAGAGTCTCTTATCCAACCAGAAGAATGACTTGACCCAGCACCAGAAGAAGCCATGATAGGCTCCCAGGCTGCTCCTCTCAAGGACCTCCACGCAGGCAACTGGGGTCCCATTAGGTTTCAGGTTCAGTGGATCAGGGACAGATTTCCCTCTTCCCATCAGCGGACTCCAGGCTGAGGATGTGGCAGATTATTACTGCCAGCACTGGTTCAGTGATCCACCCACAGAGCTTCAGCCTTAGGCACAAAACTCCTGCCAGGCTGAAGGTCAGGAAGTCTTTGCTGATCTGGCTGCTTCCTCCTCACACAGCCTTGAGCTTTCCCTCCTCCTCTCTCTTGACAGTTCACATGTTTTGATTTATTGCTTAGATGGTTTGCAGGGTCCAGAACTAAAGAAGGAACCTGGCCTTTTCTGGGCATTTATCTATCTATCATCTATCTATCTATCTATCTATCTATCATCTATCTATCTATCTATATCTATCTACCTACCTATCTATCATCTATCATCTATCTATCTATCATCGGTCATCTCTCTATTATCTATCTACCTATCATCTATCTCTCTAGTGGGAGTTCTTAAGCACAAATGTGTCCTAGAGACAGTAAAGAGCTTTCAGGTCATAGGAATCTTCAGGTTTCCAAGGAAAGAGCACATGACTGAGCCAATCTTTAGTCTTCAGACTCACAGAAGAATCTAGTGACTTTCTCACACTGAGGATGAATTCTCCCCTGTGCCTCCTCCAATCTGGACCTTGTCCATTTTAGTTCATTGTCCTCCTGGTCTTCCTCGTGACCACCTTCACCTGTGTTCCTCCAGTAACTCTTCATCCTACAGCTCAAACCCTTGACATAGATATTGCTCTCTTTCCTTTCTCCCCTCCTCTCTTTTCACTATCTCTCTTCCTTTCACATGAGCTTTCTGGTGAGGTGCACTCTAAGTGGTTCCCTGCTCTGCCTCCACTTCTGGTCCCTGTCCTCTTCTTCTCATTTCTGCCAGCTATCCAATATAAGCAACCATTCAGTTTTCCACTGACACTTCCCTTATTTGTTTATTTATTTATTTTCACCCTCTGTCTCACACCTCTACCATCTTTGAATCCAAATATTTTTCATGCATCAATTTTATGAGGAACGGATGTCTGAATAGTATATGACAGTTTTCCTGTGTATTCCTATATTTTTACTTCTTAAAAAAACTACATATACTTTTTCTCTCACTGTCTTCCTAGCTTCTTTCTCATTTCTCTCATAGTAACAGCCATCCTAAATTAATTCTTCTCTCACTCTTGGTATAAATTTTTATCCCTATCGTCTGTTCCTCTCCCTCATAAATATCACATTAAACTACTTCTCTTCCATCATTGTCCATCATTTAAAATGGTAAACAGTTTTTGCAAACTTACTGTTTATATTGTAGACAATAATTGAATACTTCATTTCTGTCTGTTGTGACAAAACTGTAAATGCCTTAATAGGTGCCATTTGGTTTAAGGTGGTATATGGTGTGGATTGGATGCTGTTAATATTGGCCTTCCCCTTAGTGGTGAGGTACTGGAAGCCTTCAGGGACTCTAAAAGACTACAGTGTCTGCCTCAACTCCATACATCTAGATGAGAAGAAACACAAATAACATAAAATAACAAGGAAACAATTGCCTCAAACAAACCTAGGTGTTCCAACAGTAGAGTCCATAGACAACACAGTAGAAGAAATGTGAGAGTTGGAGTTTAGAAAATATATAGTTTGATCTTCAAAATAAAGGGTGGTATTGGAGAGAAAATAGTGTAGTGAAAGATAGCTTCAATAACGAGTCAGAGATTATGAAAAGGAATCAAGCAAAAATCCTCCAAATGGAGGAAATAAGAAACCAAATTAAAAATTCAATGGAAAGTATCACCAACAGACTACACAATTTTGAAGACAGAACTTCAGACAAGGAAGACAAATATATACTCTTGAAAATAAATTTAACCACACAGAGATGAAGATAAGAAACAATGCATAGAAGTTCCAAGAAATATGGGACAATATGAAAAGACCAAATTTAAGATTCATCAGAATAGATGAAGGTGTGAAGTTACAAACCAAAGGAATGTACAATGTTTTCAATGACATCAGAAAACTCCCAAATCTTAAAATAAAATAGAAAATCAAATACAAGAGGCTTCCAGGATCCCAAATGTACAAAATTACAGCAGACCCACAGCAAGGCACATTATAATGGGAATGACTAGTTTACTAAATAAGGATAGAATTTTAAAGACTGAGAGAAAAATATCAAATTACATATAGGGGGAAAACCAACTCAGATCTCAGGTGGTTTCTCAAACCAGGCCCTCAATGCCAGGAGGACCTGGAATAACTTATATCAAACACTGAAAGAAAGTGTATGCCAACTGAAAATTTTATATCTAGCAAAAGTAAGCTTCAGATTTGGAGGTGAAAGAAAAACTTTCTGTTATATACAAAAGTTAAAAGAATTCACAACTAGAAAGCCTGCACTACAGAATATTCTCCTCAAAATATTCCAGGAGAAGGAAATTAAAAAAAAAAAACAATCAAAACCAACAAAGGGAGTAACTACACTAAAGGAAATGTCAATCAAAGGAGAAACTAACTCAAGTTAAAAACCAAAAATAAATGAAAATTACTGGGAACACAAAACAAATCTCAATAATAATCTGGAATATTAATGGCCTACACTCATCAATCAACAGACATAGACTGGCAGATTGTATTTTAAAAAAAGACTCCACAATATTCTCTCTTCACGAGACTCACTTCCTAGGAAAAGAAATCCTCAGATTGAAGGTGAAAGGCTGGGAAAAATTATATCACTATCATGGACTGAGTAAACAAGCATGAACTTCCATCTTCATATAAGACAAAGTGGACTTCAAACCCAAGTTAGTCAGATGGGATAAAGGAGGACATTTAATACTATTTAAGGGAACAATACACCAAGAAGACATAACAATTGTAAATATATTTGCTGTAGACAATGGAGCATCTACATGTATGAAACGAACACTTCTCAATTTCAAGAATCAAATAGACCACAACACAATAATACTGAGTGACTTTAACACACCTCTCTCACCACTGGATAGATCCTTGAAACAAGAACTAAACAAAGAAACTATAGGATTAGATGATACAATCAATGATTTAGACTTAACAGACATATATAGAATATTTAATCCATCATTGAGTGAATACCCTTTCTTCTAAGCATCAAATGGATTCTTCTCTAAAATAGACCATATGCTATGCCACAAAACAACTCTCAGCAAATATGAAAAAATAGTAATACTACCCTGCATTCTATCAGACCATAATGGAATGAAACTAGAAATCAATGATAAAATAAAAGTAGAAGCTCTCCAACACCTGGAGACTACATAGCATGCTATTGAATGACAAATGGATAAAAGAAGAAATCAAGGAGGAAATAAAATTACTTAGAGGAAAATGAACACTGATACAATATATCAAAATCTCTGGGACATCATGAAGGCTGTGCTGAGAGGAATGTTCAATGTCTTGAGTTCACACATTAAAAGAATAAAAAGTCAACAAATAAATGATCTATCATTACTTATCAAAGCCCTAGAAAAAGAAGAACAAATTAACACCAAAAGCAGCAGAAGACAGGAAATAATCAAAATCAGAGCTAAAATCAATGAAATTTAAGCAAAAGAAAAATTAAAAAAATTGACAAAATAAAACGTTTGTTCTTTGAAAAAAAATCAATAAAATTGATAAACCCTTAGCCATACTAACAAAGAGAAAGAGAGAGAAAGCTGAAATTACTAAAATATGTGATTAAAAAAGGAAATATCATGACAAATAGTGCTGAAATATAGAATATAATTAGAAACTATTTTGAAAACTTACACCCAGAGCTCCAGTCTTCTGGCACCATTTTATGGCATCTCCTGGAGAGAGTTCCTGCCTGCAGCGGCCTGTGTCCCCAGCCCCAGCAGGGATCTTAGACCATTCGGTGCCATTTTACAGCATCCCCGGGAGAGAGTACCTGCCTGCAACTGCCTGAGTCCCCAGTGCAGACCTCAGGCCTGTCTGGGCATCAAGCCCAGTGTCTCCATCACTGAGCACAATTCTGCGCCCCCACCCCAACTTGATATAGTGCCCAGGCCCACACCCTGGCCCGGTGTCCAGCACCTGTGCTGCATCTGATCGTCTATCAACACCAGGCCACCTCTGCCCAGAAGCATTGATCATTCCCTATCTGAAGGTAGTGGGACAGCACCCTTCTTGGGTCACCACTTGATCAAGCACCTCTCAAACATCAGGCCATTGAAAAATAAGAGGATTAAACTGTACAGTATATTTTTATTGCAGAACGTTTTTAAAATTAATTGTAATACTATGATTATTCCTAATATGCCCACTATATTCCTATCTTTTTCTTTTATTATTATGCTTATCAATCTGTCTCTTATATTTCCATTTCCTTGGAGAATCTCTTTTTTCTCACGCTAACAATCTGTTTCTTTTAATTCTGTTTCCACTACTCATATGACATAGCATATCAAGAGACTCACTTCTTATCTCATTAGTGTTTTGTCTTCTACCCCTCCTCATTCTCCCTGTCCCATCTTAGGATTTTCAGTTCTTATTGCAAACTTACTGGTTATGCTGTAGATAATAATTTGAACTCATCTCTGTTTATTAAGACAACACTGTTAATATCTTATAGGGACTATTTAGATTAAGGACACCTTTTGTTTACATGGTGTGCTGCCAATATTGATCTCTCAATTCAAGGGTAGGTACTGAAAATAGGCAGGAACCCTATAAGTCTTTAAGGGGAAAGTGCAATACCTAGGATTCCCACCAGTAGAGGGGAAGATACACTAGCAACATGAGAAAACATGGGAAGAAAATGTCCCAAACAAACCCAGATACTATATCAAAAGAACCCAATGACAACATGGTGGAAGCATTGTCAGAAAGGGAGTTGTACATAATTAAAATGATCCAAGAAGCAAATGAGGTGTCAAGAGAGAAAATGCAGGCAATGCTAAAAGAGCAACTGCAGGAAGCAAAAGATCATTTCAATAAAGAGAGAGATTCTGAAAAAAAAAATACAAACAGAAATCCTCGAAATGAAGGTTACAATAAAACAAATGAAAAACTCAACAGAAAGCTTAACCAACAAGCTAAATCACTTGGAAGACAGAACCTCAGACAATGAAGACAAAATATTTAATCTTGAAAACAAACTCAACGAGACAGAGAAGATGGTAAGGAATCATAAACAGAACCTCCAAGAGTTATGGGACATCATGAAAGGACAAAATTTAAGAGTTATTGGGATTGAGGAAGGCACAGAGAAACAGACCAAAGGAATGAATAACCTGTTCAATGAAATAATACCAGAAAATTTCCCAAATTTGATGAATGAAATGGAAAATCAAATTCAAGAGGCTTATAGGACACCAAAGGCACAAAATCACAACAGATCCACACCCAGGCACATTATAATGAAAATACCTAACATACAAAATAAAGATAGAATTTTAAACGCTGCAAGAGAAAAACATCAGATTAGGGGGAAACCAATAAGGATATCAGCAGATTTCTCAGGCCAGACCTTAAAAGCAAGAAGGGCCTGGAACAAAATATTCCAAGCACTGAAAGAAGATGGATGCCAACCAAGAATCTTATACCAAGCAAAACTTACCTTCAGATTTGAAGATGAAATAAAAACATTTCATGATAAACACAAGCTGAAAGAATTCACAAATAGAAAGCCTGCCCTACAGAAAATCCTCAGCAAAATATTCCAAGAGGAAGAAATGAGAAAACAACAATGGAAGTCAGCAAAAGGGGGATTACCCTAAAGGAACAGCCAATTAAAGGAAAAACCAAGTAAGATTAAAGTCCAAAAATAAGTCAAATGACTGGGAATACAAGTCATATCTCAATAATAACCCTAAATGTAAATGGCCTAAACTCATCAATCCAAAGACATAGACTGGCAGATTGGATTAAAAAGAAAGACCCAACAGTATGCTGCCTTCAAGAGACTCATCTCATAGAAAAACATGCCCACAGAGTAAAGGTGAAAGGCTGGGGAAAAACATACTATGCACATGGACTGAGTAAAAAAGCAGGAGTTTCCATCCTTATTTCAGATAAAGCAGACTTCAAGCCAAAGTTAGTCAGAAGGGATAAAGGAGGACATTTCATACTGCTTAAGGAACCATAAATCAGCAAGACATAACAACAATAAATATTTATGCACCAAAGAATGGCAAATCCATGTATGTCAATCAGATCCTTCTCAATTCCAGGAACCAAATAGACCAAAACAAAATAATACTGGGGGACTTTAATGCTCCTCTCTCACCATTGGACAGATCTTCCAAGGAAAAATTGAACAAAGAAACCATAGAATTCAATGACACAATCGCTAATTTAGACTTAACGGACATATATAGAATATTCCATCCATCAAAAAGCAGATACACTTTCTTCTCAGCAGCTCATGGCTCCTTCTCTAAAATAGACCATATGTTATGCCACAAAGCTACTCTTAGCAAATACAAAAACATAGAAATACTACCTTGTATTCTATCAGATCATAATGGAATGAAACTAGGAATCAATGATAAAGTTAAAAATAGGAACTCCTCCAACACTCAAGATTAAAAAAATATGCTATTGAATGATGTATGGATAACAGAAGACATTAGGGGGAAATAAAAGAATTCGTAGAGGTCAACGAGAACAAAGATACAACATATCAGAATCTCTGGGATATTATGAAAGCACTGCTAAGAGGAAAATTCATTGCATGGAGTGCATTCAATAAAAGAATGAGAAGTCAACAAATCAATGACCTCACATTACAGCTCAAAGCCGTAGAAAAGAGGAACAGATCATCACCAAAAGTAGTAGAAGACAGGAAGTAATTAAAATCAGAGCAGAAATCAATGAAATTGAAACAAAAGAAGCTATTCAAAAAATTGACAAAACAAAAAGTTGGTTCTTTGAAAAAATAAACAAAATTAATAAACCCTTAGGAACACTAACGAAGAGAAGGAGAGAAAAAATTTAAATTTCTAAAATTCATGATGGAAATGGAAATATTAAAATAGACAGAATTGAAATAAAAAACATAATTAGAAGTTATTTTGAAAATTTATACTCCAACAAAATAGAAAGCCTGGAAGACATCAACAGGTTCCGAGAGGCATATGAGTCACCCAAACTGAAACTGGAGGACATACACAACTTAAGTAGATCAAATTCAAGCAATGAAATAGAGGAAGTCACCAAAAGCCTACCAATAAAAAAGTCCAGGACCGGATGGATTCATAGTCGAGTTCTACAAGACCTTCAAAGAAGAGCTCATTCCAATACTCCTCAACGTACTTCATGAAATAGAGGAGGAGGGAACCCTTCCAAACTCATTCTATGAAGCTAATATCACCCTGATACCAAAATCAGAGAATGACACATCTAGGAAAGAAAATTTCAGACCAATATCCCTAATGAGCATAGATGCAACAATTCTTAACAAAATTTTAACAAATTGTATACAAAAGCATATTAAAAAGGTAGTGCATCATGATCAAGTGGATTTCTTCCTGGGGATGCAAGGGTGGTTCACTATCCAGAAATCAATAAATGTAATTCACCACATCAACAGACTTAAAATCAAGAACCACTTGATTATTTCAATAGATGCTGAGAAAGCACTTGATAAAATACAGCATCCCTTCATGCTCGAAACACTAGAAAAAAATAGAGATAGGAGGAACATTCCTTAACATTGTAAAGGCTATCTATGCTAAGACCACAGTTAACATCATTCTAAATGAAAACAAATTGAAAGCATTCCCCCTGCCAGCTGGAACAAGGCGGGGATGCCCTCTTTCTCCACTTCTATTCAACATTGTCCTTGAAAGTATAGCCAGAGCAATTAGACAGACCAAAGAATTTAGAGGAATATGAATAGGAAAGTGTAGTTCAAACTATCCCTATTTGCTGATGCTATGATTCTCTATTTAGTAGACCCTACAAATTCCACCAGAAAACTTCTGGAACTCATTAATGAATTAGGTAAAGTTTCAGGATATAAAATTAATGCTCATAAATCTAATGCATTTTAATTCTTCAGTGATGCACCCTCTGAGAGAGAAATTAGGAAAACTAACCCATTCACAATAGCCTCAAGAAAAATAAAATACTTGGGAATCATTCTAACAAAAGAAGTGAAAGACCTCTACAATTAGAACTACAGAACACTAAAGAAAGACTTTAAAGAAAATCTGAGAAGATGGAAAGATATCCCATGTTCTTGGGTAGGCAGAATTAATATTGTCAAAATGGTCATGCTACCAAAAGCAATATACAAATTCAATGCAATTCCAATTAAAATCCCAATGACAGACCTCATAGAAATAGAGCAAGCAATCATGAAATTTATTTGGAGGAATAAGAGACCCAGAATAGCTAAAGCAATTCATAGCAAGAAGAGTGAAGCAGGGGGTATCACACTACTGGACCTTCAACTATACTACAGAGCAATAGTAACAAAAACAGCATGGTATTGGCACCAAAATAGACAGGTAGATCAAAGGTACCGAATAGAAGACTCAGAGACAAACCCACATAAATACAGGTATCTCATACTTGACAAAGGAGCCAAAAACATATAATGGAGAAAAGATAGCCTCTTCAACAAATGGTGCAGGGAAGACTGGAAATCCATATGCAGCAAAATGAAACTAAACCCATATCTCTCACCCTGTACAAAACTCAATTCAAAGTGGATCAAGGACCTAGGAATTAGACCAGAGACTCTGCACCTAATAGAAGAGAAAATAGGTCCAAATCTCCATCATGTTGGCCTAGGACCAGATTTCCTTAACATGACACCCAAAGCGCAAGAAATAAAAGCAGGAATATATGATTGGGATAGAGTCAAACTAAAAAGTTTTTCCTCAGCAAAGGAAACAATCAGCAAATGAAGAGAGAGCCTTCAGAGTGGGAGAAAATCTTTGCCACACACACTTCAGATAGAGCACTAATCTGCTCAAAAATCTTTACACCAAGAATATTAATAACCCAATCAATAAATGGGCCAAGGAAATGAACAGGCAGAGGAAGATCTACAAACAATCAACAGATTAATGAAAAAATGTTCAACATCCCTAGTTATTAGAGAAATGCAAATCAAAACCACCTTAAGATTTCATCTTATCCCAATTAGAATGTCTTTTATTAAGAATACAGGCAACAACAGGTGTTGGCAAGGATGTGGGGAAAAGGATACACTCATCCAATGCTGGTGGGATTGCAAGTTGGTGCAGCCACTCTGGAAAGCAGTGTGGAGATTCCTTAGAAAACTTGGAATGGATACACCATTTGACCGAGCTATCCCACTCCTTGGCCTATACCCAAGGGACTTAAAATCAGATTACTTCAGTGATGCAGTCACATCAATGTTCATAACTGCTCAATTCACAATAGCTAGATTGTGGAACCAACCTCAATGCCCTTCCATAGATGAATGGATAAAGAAACTGTGGTATATATACACAATGGAATATTACTCAGCCATAAAGAAGAATAAAATTATGGCATTTGCAGGTAAATGGATGATGTTGGAGACTGTCATGCTAAGTGAGATTAGCCAATCCCCAAAATCCAAAGGCTGAATGATCTCTCTGATAAGTGAATGATTTTGCACAATTTGGGGTGGAAGGGAGACAAGAATTGAGGAAGGATAGATAGAATAGAGGAAAGGGAGGGGTGGGTTCGGGCTAGGGGTGTAAGAATAATAACAGAATGAGACAGATATCATTGCCCTGTGTACATGTATAAATACACAGATGATGTGATTGTACTTTGTGTACAACCAGAGAAACAATAGCTGTACTCCATTTGTGTTCACTGGATCAAAATTAAATTAATAAAAAAAAGAAAATAAATTTTCATTCAGCAATATTAAAAAAATAAAGTAATTCTGATGTAAAACAAAGGTAACTTATACCCAAATAAATTAAAAAACCCTGAAGTTATTGGCAAATTTCTAGAGACATATGATCTACCCAAACTGTTGCAGGAGGTCATACACAATCTAAACAAATCAATTTCATGCAATGAGATAGAAGACATCACAGAAATCCCACCAACCAAGAAAAGCCCAGGACCAGACTGATTCTTAGCTGAGTTCTATAAGACCTTCAAAGTAGAATTAGCACCAATATCCTCCACATTATTCCATGAAGTAGAAAAGGAGGGAACCCTTCCAATGTCATTCTGTGAGGCTAGTATCATAGACAAAAGCAGACAAAGACACATCAAGGAAAGGCAACTTCAGACCAATATCCCTCATGAAAATAGACTCAAAATTTCTCAATAAAATTCTGGCAGATCTTATTTAAAAATATATTAAAAAGATAGTGCATCACAATCCAGTGGGGTTCATCCCTAGAATGCAGGATTGGTTCAACATACAGAAATCAATGAACATAATACATCACGTCAACTTAAAGACAAGAATCATATGAGTACCTCAATACATGCAGAGAAAGCATTTAACAAAATAGCACCTTTTCATGTTCAAAACACTAGAAAACTGGGGATAGTAGGGCCATGCCTCAACATTTTAAAAGCTATCTATGCTAAGCTGATAGCCAAAATCATTCTAAATGGAGAAAAACTGAAAGCAGTCCCCCTAAACACTTGAACAGAACATGGATGCCCTCTTTCACCACTTTTTTTCAACATTGTCCTTGAAATTCTTGCAAGAGCAATCAGACAGATGAAACAAGTTTAAGGGATATAAATAGGAAAAGAAGTCAAACTATCACTATTTGCTGATGACATGATTAGAAGATCCAAAAAATTCCACCAGAAAACTTCAGAACTCATAAATGAATTCAGCAAAGTAGCAGGATATAAAATCAATACCCATAAATCAAATGCATTTCTACACAAAAGCAACAAATCCACTGCAAGAGAAATACATCAAGAAAAATAAAATACTTGGAAATCAATCAAACAAAAGAGGTGAAAGACCTCTACAATGAAACCTACAGAACACTAAAGAAAGAAATTGAAGACCTTAGACAATGGGAAGACCTCCCATGTTCCTCGATAGGCAGAATTAATATTGTTAAAATGGCCAAAAATTTTATATAGATTTAATGAAATTCCTATTAAAACCCAATGACATTCTTCATTGAAATAGAAAAATCAATCATGAAATTCATTTGGAAAAATAAGAGATCCAGAATATCCAAGGCAATCCTTAGGAATAAGAGTGAAACAAGAGGCATCTGAGTACCAGATCTTAAACTATACTACAGAGCAATAGTAACAAAAATGTCATGGTATTGGCACCAAAATAGACATGTAGACCAATGGTACAAAAGGGAAGACACAGAGACGTACCCGCATAAATACAGATATCTCATACTAGACAAAGATGCCAAAAACATACATTGGAAAAAAGATAGCTTCATCAAAAAATGGTGCTGGGAAAACTGGAAATCCATATGTAGCAAAATGACATTAAACCTCTATATCTCACCCTGCAAAAAATCAATTCAAAGTGAATTGAAGGCTTAGCCACTAAAACAGAGACCCTGGTCCAAATAGAAGTATAAGCCAACCCAAATCTTCATTATGTCTGCCTAGAACATGACTTTATTAATAAGACTCCTAAAGCACAAGAAGTAAAATTAAGAATCAATAAATGGGATGGATTCAAACTAAAAAGTTTCTTCTCAACAGAGGAAACAATCAATAACATGAAGAGAGGACCTACAGAAGGTGAAAAAGTCTTTGCCACAAGCACCTCAGGTAGAGCACTAATCTCCAGGATATATAAATAACTCCAAAAACTTAACATCAAAAGAAACAAAACCAAAAGCAAAACAAAACAAAACAAAAAGCAACCCAATCAACAAATTGGCAAAGGAACTGAACAGAAACTTCACAAAAGAAATACAATCAATCAACAAACATATGAAAAAATGTTCACCATCCCTTGCAATGAGAATAATGCAAATCAAAACTTCTCTAAGGTGTAATCTCATTCCAGTCAGAATGGCAATTATCAAGATTGCAAGCAATAATAAGTGTTGACAAGGATGTGAGGAAAAAGGTACACTCATACACTGTTGGTGGGACTGCACATTGGTGAAACCACTTTGGAAAACAATATGGAGATCTAAGAAAACTTGGAATGGAACCACCATTTGACTCAGCTATTCCACACCTCAGTTTATACACAAAGGACTTAAAATAAGCATGCAACAGTGAGGCAGCCACATCAGTGTGTACAGCAGCTCAATTCACAATAGCTAAACTATGGAACCAACCTATATGCCCTTCGACAGATGAATGGATAAAGAAAATGTACATATACGCAATGGAATATTACTCAGCCATAAAGAAGAATGAAATCATGGCATTTAAAGGTAAGTTGATAGACTGGAGAAGGTCATGCTAATTGAATAAGCCAATGCCAAAAAGCAGAGACCGAATGTTTTCTCTCATAAGGGGATGCTGATCCATAGTGGGCATGGGTAGGGAAGAATGAAGGAACTTTGGATTGTACAGAGGAGAGTGAGGGGAGGGAGGGGTGGGTGGGGATGTGAAGGATGGTAGATTGAGAGAGACATTACAACCCTATATATATGTATGAAAATAATTTTCTTTAAAAATACTTATCACTTTCAAAAAATTAATGAGAAAAATAAAAGGTAAAAAAAAGATTGAGTTCAAGCACTAGCAGCCATGTGTTCCTTTTATTAATGATCCTCCTTTTATTAATTATTGCATGCTAAGTCTTTTCTCTGTGTTTGTGCTTAGGTTTGAACCTGAATTTCACAGAGAACAGAATTTGTGAAACAAGGGGACTTCTACAGAGGTTCCTACACCATTGCCCTCCCTGTGCCAGAGCCTGGCCCAGGGCACAGATCCTGCTCGTTCTGCAGTGTTCTTGCTCATCCTGAACGTTCATTCAGAAGGTGTCTGGACCACCTCTGCTCCTGTCCTCCATATGACAGGACAGGCTGCTGCAGCTGCGAGGGCCATGAGTGGCTTTGACTTGAGCTGTGGCTGAGGCAGTCATGGTCTACAGCCCTCAGCTGCACCATCTTCCCTGAGTCCCCAGCATCTTCTTCTCACACACTCAGAGAGTTTACTCTGCCGCTGCCAGACGAGCAGCCCATGTGGCAACTGGGCCACCTGAGCAGGGAGGTTTTTGTTCAGGGCTGAACCACTGTGGGAGGATATTGTAGAGCTTGCCAGCAGAAATACACTCCAGCATCCTCAACTTCCACCCTGCTGATTTTCAGTGTGAAATCTGTCCCTGACCCACTGCCACTGAACCTGTCTGGAACCCCAGTGTACCTGTTGGAAACCCGATATATTAGGCCCTGTGGAGACTGGCCTGGCTTGTGTACAAGCCAATACAAATAGGTGTTTCCATTACTGTGTAGGAGGCTCTGACTGGACTTGCAGGAGATGGAGACTGACTCTCCAGGGGTGATGGGCTCAGAGAGAGGAGTCTGGGTCATCACAATATCCCCACTGGATCCTGAAAAAATGACAGAGAAATGTAAGGTTATGTAGTCCCATTATGAGACATATTTGATTTGCCTTTTCTTTCTCTTTTCCAAATTAATTAATTTCTATTTTGAGTTATACAACAAAAGTATCAATTTTTAAAAGCATTTAAGTTTTGTAAGCTATTACAGCCTCTCTTTAATTCACCTAGAGAATCTTCCTCTTTCTTTGGGACACTCCTGATAAGAGCCAGGTTGCTTGATCCTTCTCTCTTCTATCTCATATTAATCATCCTCACCTGCCTCATCCTGGAGGACAGACCTGCTCATCTCTCATGTGGACAAAGCACACATGTACAGAATGGGGATCACAGGGCTCACCTCCCTCCTCCCAATTCTCCTCTCTCCTCTACTCTGTCCTCACCAGGGATCGAGAGCATCAGCAGCCCTAGGAGTTGAGCAGGGAGCCTCATTTTGAGAAGTTGAGCTGAGGAGTCCTGGTGAGTGAAGGCCAGGTTAGAGTTGAGCTTTTATCTCAATCTTGCAGGAAGGTCCTCCCCAGGGAGCAGCATGCAAATGCCCTGGTGGGTGCTGGAGTGGAAAGAGTGAGGGAGGGTGAGGCCTGCCTTGTGAACCCAGGGGACATAAATTGTCTTCTATTTTTGGAGGAAATATAGTAGAGAAACTACCTGGACTGGCTGTGGTGTGGACAGCTTGCCCTCTCATGGTAAGCCTGATGCTGTGAAGGGTCATGGTGCCCTGGGTCTGCCATGCTAAGACAGCACAGACCCAAGAATATGGAGGTGGCCTGCAGGACAGCCTCTGGGAGGTGAATGGCCAAATCTCTGGCTCCCTTCCAGCTAAAGAGAGAATGTGACAAATGCAACCTCACAAGTATTGATATTCTGAAGTTGTTCTACCCTCAACATGGAGTTCAGGTAGTTGCAGAGCTTCTGGTGTCTGTTGTCACCTGGAGAAATACAAGAATGTCAGGAACTGTTTGTAGACACCATCTTTTCCTGGCCTACTCAATGAAATGAGAGCACAAGGGTCAAAAGAACCTGGTAGGAAAGGAACTTGTTTCTCAGCTGGAGATCAAGTGGCCCTGTCCAAGGCCAGAGTAGAAGGGACACGTCCAGCAGAGGCAGTGAGTGTGAAATTCCAGGAGCTAGGTCTATAAACTGGTGAACATCCTGTTGCAGTGATTTCCATGTGTTTGACAATCAGAGTCATCCAAACACTTCCCAAGAGAAAAAAACCCTTGAAGCCACTGGACAGAGTGGACAAGGGAGGAATCTGTGTTCACTTCTCACTGATGAGACAGAAGTCCATCCTCCCTCTGCTGTTCCTTGTCAGAGACCCTGACCATGGGTGTCACAAGCCCTGGGTTTAACAAGAGATTTCCTGTATTAGAACAGATCTGGTTCCAGGCTCCTCATGTCTCAGGGCAATTACATACCTACTGATGTTTTGCAAGGGCTTTGTTCCAAGGGGCTCTCTGTGTAAGGTGGCTGTGTCCACTGCACAGGGAGATTAGTTTTATACTTCCATCTCCCTTGCTTTGAGAGATTGTGCCTGTGTTGTTTTGGCCAGCAAGGCCGAGCTGCTCTTCCCCACAGCCCAGGTCATCTGACACCCCCTCTCCACAGTGTGGAACTTGGTGTGTGGGACACAATTAGCTAAGAACCCTGTCATGGTTTCTCTTAGCTTAAATAATCATCTGTGACTGTCCTGTCCTGAGGGTGCAGGGTCCCTCCGAACACTGTGAAGCAGGGGTATTTATAGGTTCTCCCAACCCCTCTCTTCATGTGCCTTTTCTGAAGAGCAGAAGTAAAGGAAATGAAGCAAAATGACTTGGAGCTTATTGGACAGGGACAGAGAAAGCTTAGAGTTTAAGAAGGGTCCAGAGGGTAGGATACCTTGTTGGAAAGTGGGTTAGGCAGATTCACTCGTCTTTCCTCTCCTTGCCCTAAGAACTTCCTCAGGCCAGGTGCTGTGAGGCTCTCATGACGTGGCACTAAGCTGTCCCAAGAGCACTTTAAATCTGATTATGAGTATTTATTTTCATATTTTATACTGGATTTATTTATAAAGATATTTTCAAGGTAACTATATTTCCCTTTGCCGTCATTTTACTTCAGTGCCGTATTTAATTTTAAAATGCTTCTATTGGTGCATTAGAGTTCTACATGATAGTTGGGTTCACTGGGGCACATCTGACAGGCATGGAATTTAATTTGGTCCATTTTAGTCCCTGGTGCCTCCATTTTCCCTCTTTCTTCCACCCCCTTCTTCCCCTTCTTTCTTTGTCTTCCTTCTGTTTATTTGTCTACTCCTTTTTCATTGGGTGTTGCAGATAGCAGGGGAGCTGGAATTCACTGTGGCTCTTTGGCATCTTTTCCATGCACATGGTGTGATGTGCTCACAATCATTCCTCACTTCCTCCCCATTCTTGTTCTCTAATATCCATCCATCACTGTCTCCTCTACTACTCTTCCCTCTGTCCTTATGACATCTGATTCCCCCTTTTTGCCCTTCATTTGCTCTAGCTTGTTCATAGGGGAGACGACATTGAATCCTTGACTCTCTGAGTCTGGATTTATATCATTTAGGATGTTGTTCTCCAGTTCCATTCATTTACTCAAGTGCCATCATTTCATTCTTCTTTCTGGCCATGAGCTCACCCT
Source organism: Glaucomys volans (assembly GCA_020662805.1). Taxonomy (NCBI): domain Eukaryota; kingdom Metazoa; phylum Chordata; class Mammalia; order Rodentia; family Sciuridae; genus Glaucomys; species Glaucomys volans. The sequence goes on along the minus strand of JAJEJO010054192.1, from coordinate 59,238 downwards.
AGATTGTGTGGGTGTGGACATGTCTGGAGGATCTCCATGGCAGAAGAAGGCAGAACCTGACCACACTGCAGAGCCAACAGAGAACTGGCCATTCCCACAGCCATGAGCCATGTGGGATGATTGCTTCTTGTGTTGTTTTCTGATCCTCCTGTTGAGATGTGCCAGCTTGACACCTCTCCTTGTTTTCTATTGCTGAGTAACAAATTTCCACCTATGAAGCAAAATCTTCTTTCACAGGCCTGTCACTCAGGAGTCCAGGCTGGGTTCTCAGATCAGGTCTGACAAGATTGACAGTCAGTGGGCAGCTCTCCTTGCTGATATCAGGGTCTTCTTCCAGCTTGAGTGTTTGTGGAGAGTGTTGTAACTTTCTTGCAACTTTCCACAGTTGCAGTGTGAGGTCCCAATTTCCCTTATGACCATCACCACAAAACTCCTGGAATCTAATAGCTTTCAGTGTGGCTCCTGAAACCTCCAAAAGCAGTAATAGAGAGTCTTCCCACACTCAGTTTTCCATGTCATGAGATCTCCTTCCTCTCTATATGCAGATATGAAGGACTTCCTTGATGTGGGACTGTTTAGTCAGGTACTCTCTGCCTTTCTTAAAGTCACATTATTTAAATACAAAATCCTTCATATGAAAATTTTCCAGAATTCCTGTTGGAATACCTGGGAAGGTGTTGATACCAGGACATTTGTTTTGGGGTCAACAATTCAGAATATTGTCCCCTACTGTGGTAGATTATCACTTACAATAATGACTGGACTATGTTGGATATTTGGAAGTGGGGAATGTGTTAAGGATTCAATTCTTAATATGATCTGTTGATTCCAGATAAGGAGAAGATAAAAGTTTAACCCTGAAGTTGGCACAGGAATGACAATGACTTCCTCTGTCTTTCTTGTGCATTGGCTGTACCAGGCACTAAATACTCAGTGATCACATGAACAGTTTCTCTTCTCCACCCACCATTGCTCTCTGCCTTTAGCATAGACCTCAAGCTCACTGACAGGGATCCATGGCCTCCCAGCCTCAGTCCCATGTCTGCCTCACACATTCATTCTTTGTCTCACTTCAACAGGTCCAGCCCATCCTCCTACCAGTCTTAAACAAGGCTGCTGTAGGAATGTGATGGACAAGTCAAGCAGTGGCAGCCAGACTTGTCTCCAGGCATCAGTCTTGGTGAATTCACCTATGGATTCCCACCTTACACCTGCAGGGTCACCGCCCTTTGATGCTATTTCAGATCCCAGGGGATTCATCCTGATGCCACATGCTGATATCTTCATGGAAACCAGGCTCCTAGTCTTCCTAGAGTCTGGTTGGTGGTCTCTTCTGGCCCCAGGGTTCGTCCCAGCTGGAGGAGCCATGGCATGGTCGATGCAGCACCCACCCAGTGAGGATTAGAATCTTGAGTCTGCATCTTAAGGATTGTGTGTGACATTGGGTTAGTTACCTCACTTTCCCTAAGCCTCATTTCTCATCTGAACAATGGGAGTAATAACATCTATCCTAGAAAGTCACCTGATCAGTAATGAAAATGCATCTGTGAATTATGTAGCTTAGTGTCTGGACCACATTACAATTTTTAGTAATCAATACTTTTTTTTGGTTGGGTCCATTTCACAGGAAGCAAATGTATAATATGTGGTTAATGGTCAAGGGTTTTCCATAATATTCTCCTTCAAACAGTAACCAGAGTCATCTTACAATAACTAAGCAGCTGATGTTGGTGGTGCACCTGGATTTCCACTGACTTAGGGTGTTGAGACAGGAGGAATTCAAGTTAGAGTCAGTCTGTGAAACTTAGCCAGATTTTATCAAGATAAAATTAATTAACATATGTGCAAATAAGTCACATTCTCCCCTGTGTAACCTCTTTGAAGGTTTCTCACTGAGCTTAGAAGCTTATTGTCCTCTTCCTATTCTGACATCTTCAGTTCCCATCCTTGACCTTTGAGTTGGGAGCCTCATGCAGTGTAAACTACTGTAACTGTAAACTTCTGTTGCCTGGACCTGATTTCCCAGAGTCACAGGAGGCTGTTCTGGTGAGGATGGGCTCAGCATTATTTTTTTCTTTTTTTGCAGTTCTAGAGATGAAAGAAAGAGTCTCCCACGTGCTATGTGCAACAGGACCACCATGTGCATCCTCAGAATTGGAATTTCAGTAAGCTCTGCAGGTGGTTGCAATGATCAGCCCTGACCCCTGCTGCTGCCTGGTGGTTTTTCTTATAAGGCCCCTGTCCCTGGAGCCTTCTGTCTGAGCCTCCTGTGTGAACATCCAGTGCACTCACTGAGCTCCCTCCTGAGGAGTCTGGTTTGAGGGCTTGAACCAGCAGTCCCTCCCTCGTGGGGCTGAAAGCCCTGCACCTTCTATGTGCAGGGAGCTGTTCCCAGGCCATTGTCCTCTTCGTGGAGACAGGGTTCTCTTGTGTTCAGAACTCACCTGTGCTCTTGGGTACCCAAGCTCATGCTCCAGACTAGGCTCAGGCAATTAAGGCATTTATTTGGGGTCCAGTTTTTACAAGGCTCCCAATTTTGGTGTTTGTGTGAATTATATATTAATGCAATATAGAAAAATTTAAAATGAATGTAAAAACATTTCAATATTAAAAAAGTGAGAATTTTAAGAAACAACAAATTTAAGAGATCTATATTGGACATTAAGACATATCAATAAGGAAGGGTTTGGACTGTGCATTTTGGTTTTAAATATACTTCCACCTGTGAAATTTTTGTCTTCCACCAGGTGGGGATGAAAGGTGTGGGAAGAGTGGTAAGTTGGTAGTTAAAGACTAGGTCAGCAGTAGACAGCAAGCTGCTGCGGTGCTCAGAGCAACCTGTGTGTGGTGCTGTCTGCTGTGGGCTGTCAAAAGTGTGTCTCCCAGAAGGGTGGAGCACTTGGAATCCCATAGAATGGACCAAACCCACGTCCTGGCACACACATGTTTGGTGCAAGCCTGTTTCCTACATGAAATTGAAGACAAAAGACAGTTGATGGGTCTGGCCATTCATAACTCAATACCATGAGATACTGAGGCATTTCTGCAGCTTGGGTCACCATCACTCGAGAGCCTCAGAAAGAGAAAGGTAAATTTCCTTGAAGAAGGAGCAACCTTCAGGTGACAGTGCAGTGTGGGGTCTGCCCAGGAGAGGGCAAAGGGAGCCAGAATGTTTCAAGGTTACTTTCAGATCCTGAAGCTGTTCAGGGAGTCTTTGACCTTTCATTAAAAGGTAACTGTACCATGCTCATGAGTTGGAGAGTACAGGGAACACTGGGCATTGCTCTTGGTGAACTCTGATGCTGCTTAGACTCTGGTCTTACTGCTAACACTGTCAGTAGGGAGAGTATTTTTTATTGCTCTTCTCAAGTTATGGTGGGTAAAGTTGATGTGAATGTGGACACCATGAAGCCCATTGACCACATGGGTAACTTTCTGGAGTGACCTTTTACTTGAATGTCTCATGGAAGAAGTGTCATGGTTAAGTTCATACACATATACAGGATAAAACTCACAAATTTTGTTATTTGGTATGAGAAAACATTATAGTTTGCAAATTTAGCTTCAAACTGCTCCAAGAGACAACAGTGGGGTGAGCTAGGTATTCATTCACTTTGCAAGAGGAAGTGCCTGGGCTCTGGGTGCTCACAGAGAGCATAACTCACATCACTGATCTGTCTATGCTTCTGAGAGGAGCAGGATAGCCTGATCCATAATTCTGCTTCTTCCTGTGATGCGAACCACATTGCCCCAGGCATTCCTACACACAATGAAGCTGAAATAAGTAAAATTTAGAGGATGACAAGTTCCTGTAGACACCACAACTTAGTAGGAAGTGGGTAGGGGAGATTTGCTGATGTTTCTCACCATTTCCCTGGGAAATTAGGAACTTCCTGTAGTGTGAGACTGTGTGGTCTCCTTTTTCAGTACCAAGCAGTCCCCAGTGAAGTGTGAATCTGATTTCAAGAATTTATTTTAATGTTTATAATTGAGAAAGTAATGGCACCATAATATCTTTATGGGAAAAAGAAATGGGAGATCCCATTGACTAAATGAAAAAATGAAAACTGTTTTGGTTGTCAATAAAATTTCTGAACCCTATCTCTCACCCTGCTGAAAATTCAACCCAAAATGCATCAAGTAAGTAAGAATTAGAATTGAGACCCTATATCAAATAGAATAGAAAGTAGGCCCAAATTCTCATCATCTTGGTTTAGGATTAGATTTACTTAACAAGACTCCCAAAGCATAAGAAATAAAAGCAAGAATAAATGAATGGGATGGATTCAAGCTAAAAAGATGTTTCTCAGCAAAGGAAACAACCAACAATGTGAAGAAAGAACCTACAGAGTGGGAAAAAATCTTTACAACATGCACTTAAGATTGAGCACTAATCTCCAGAATTTACAAAGAACTCAAAGAGTTTACACCAAAATATAAATATTCGAATCAATAAGTGGGCTAAGGAACTGAGCATACACTTCACAGAAGAAGATATACAAGCTATCAACAGATATATGAAAAAATGCTCAACATATCTAGTAATTAGAGAAATGCAAATCAAAACTATCCTAAGATTTCATCTCACTCCAATTACAATGGCTCTTATCAAGAATACAAGCAACATTTATGATTGTTATGTCTTGCTGATTTATGTTTCCTTTAAGCAGTATGAAATGTCCTTCTTTATCCCTTCTGACTAACTTTGGCTTGAAGTCTGCTTTATCTGAAATGAGGATGGAAACTCCTGCTTTTTTACTCAGTCCGTGTGCATGGTATGATTTTTCCCAAACTTTCACCTTTAGTTTGTGAGCATGTTTTTCTATGAGATGAGTATCTTGAAGGCAGCATATTGTTGGGTCTTTCTTTTTAATCCAATCTGCCAGTCTATGTCTTTTGATTGATGAGTTTAGGCCATTTACATTCAGGGTTATTATTGAGATATGACTTATATTTCCTGCCATTTTAGCTTTTTTGGGGTTTTTAGCTTAACTTTGTTTCTCCTTTGATTGACTCTTCCTTTAGGGTAATTCCTCCCCATGTTGACTGAGATTGTTGTTTTTCATTTCTTCCTCTTTGAATATTTTGTTGAGAATATTCTCTAGGGCAGGCTTTCTATTTGTGAATTCTTTAAGCTTTTGTTTATCATGGAAGGATTTTATTTTGTCATCATATCTGAAGGTAAGTTTTGCTGGGTATAAGATTCTTGGTTGGCATCTGTTTTCTTTCAGAGCTTGAAATATGTTGTGCCATGCCCTTCTTGCTTTTAGGGTCTGGGCTGAGAAACCTGCTGATATCCGTATTGGTTTCCCCTTATAGGTAATCTGATGCTTTTCTCTCGCAGCCTTTAAAATACTATCTTTGTTTGTATGTTAGGTATTTTCATTATAATGTGCCTTGGTGTGGATCTGTTGTAATTCTGTGTGTTTGGTGTCCTGTAAGCCTCTTGTAATTGATTTTCCATCTCTTTCATTATATTTGGGAAATTTTCTGATATTATTTCATTGAACAGATTATTCATACCCTTGGTTTGTATCTATGTGCCTTCCTCAATCCCAGTAACTCTTAAATTTGGTGTTTTAATGATGTCCCATATTTCTTGGAGGTTTCGTTCATGATTCCTAACCATCTTCTCTGGTTGTTCGACTTTGTTTTCAAGATTAAATATTTTGTCTTCATTGTCTGAGGTTCTGTCTTCCAAGTGATCTATTCTATTAATTATGCTTTCTATGGAGTTTTTACCTGGGTTTATTGTTTCCTTCATTTAGGTTTCTGTTTTTTTTTTCTCAGAACTTCAATATCTTTATTGAAATGATTTTATGCTTCCTACAATTGCTCTATTAGCTGATTATTCATAGCCTGAATTCACAGATCGGGTGACTCTACTTTGTATACAACCAGAAAAACAATTGCTGTACTCCATTTGTGTTCAATGAATCAAAAAATTAAATAAAAAGAAAAAGAAATTAATGCTATTATTGAAAAAAAAAGAATACAAACAACAATTGGTGTTGGCGAGGATGTGGGGAAACAGGTTCACTCACACATTTCTGGTAGAGTTGCAAATTGGTACAGCCACTCTGGAAAGCTGTAGAGAGATTCCTCAGAAAACTTGGAATGCACCCACCATTTAACCCAGCTATTCCACTTCTTGGTTTATGCCTAAGGACTTAAAATCAGCATACTATAGTGATGTAGCCATATCAATGTTCATAGTAGTTAAATTCACAATAGCTAGATTGTGGAACCAATCTCGATGCCCTTCAATAGATGACAGGATAAAGAAACTGGTATATGTAAACAATGGAATATTACTCAGAGATAAAGAAGAATAAAATTATGGCATTTGCAGGTGAATAGATGCAATTGGGGAACATCATGCTAAGTGAAGTAAGCCAATCCCCCAAAACCAAGGCTGAATGTTTTCTTTGATAAGTGGATGCTGATACCTAATGGGGTAGGGTGTAAGGGAAGAATGAGGAATGTTGGATTGTGTAGGGGGACATGAAGGGAAGTGAAGGGGCAGTTGGGAGGAAAAATGGTGGAATGGGATGGACATTACCCTATATACATGTATGATTACGTGAATGATGTTAATCTACATTGCATACAACCAAAGAAATGAAAAGTTATACCCCATTTGTGTATAATGAATCAAAATGCATTCTGCTGTCATATGTAACTAAGTAGAACCAACAATAAAAACAATATTTCTGCTTTAATGCTAAAATTTCACAGTATACCAAATAATTTGCTTTTGATATGATATACCATATGTGTCAATAATAATTAATTTATTAATGTGTTTTCATCTTTTAGTTTCATGTTCTGGACCATCATGTCATTTTATAATTTATTTTTTCAATATGCTTTCACAGATCCAAATCTGACATCTGTCAGAACTCTCCACTGTATTATTTCTGCTGTTTTAATTCTCTCTCAAGTGATCCTCTGATTTTGGATGCAGGAACCTCAGACTTTGTGGTCTCTCAGGCCTTTCAGAACCATGTGTGAGGAGGAGAGGGCTGAGTTGGCCATGCCTCATCAGTGGGATCTACATGGCTGCCCAGCAGTGAGGCTGTAACTGAGGCAAGTTTGGTTAGGGTAAGGATTAGGGTTAGGGTTAGGGTTAGGGTTAGGGTTAGGGAGTCTTTGCTGCCCCAGCTGCTTTGTCCTTAATCCCTGAAATTCCCTGTCTCCTCTCTGCCCAAGAGCTCACATATTTTGAGCAGTCTGATTTAAATTGTATTACCTACAAAATCACATGCAAAACTAGTTGCATCTTTGTACATGGATAATAACCTATCCAAAATACAAATCATTAAGTTGTTATAGTTAAAACAGCATTAGAAGGAATGAATCATTTGGACTCAATTTAACAAATTAGGTGGAAGACCTGTACAAAGGAAACAAGAAACTCTAATGAAAGAAATTTAAGAAGACAGAAATGAATAGAGAAATATCCCATGTTGATGGATCAGAAGATTTAACACTGGTAAATTTATATGTTCCCCAACAGAATATACATACTCAATGTAGTGCATACCAAAGCACCAGTGGTAATCTTCACAGAAATAGAAAATTACTTCTAAAATGCATATGGAACTACAAAGTATTTTCAGAAGTCAATGAAATATTGATTAAGAGAAGATGGCAGATATCACGTTTCTCAATGTTAACTAAATTTGCAAATCTTTAGTAATCTAAAAGGTGCGGAATTGTCATACAAACCGACACATAGACCAATGCAAAAGGGTAGTGTCCAGAAAAATCACATTTATGGTCAACGAATTTTTGTTGAGGGAATGAAGAATACACAATGGGGAAAGGTTAGTCTTTTCAATAAATAGTTCTGGGAAAAACCAACATTCAGATGTAAAATAGTAAAAATGAACCATTATCATATACAATATAGATGAAGCAATTTAATGTGAGAACCTGAAACCATAAAAGTTCTAGAAGAAAATACTGGGAAAAGTCTTCTTCACCTTGGTCTTTGCAATGGTGTTTTAGATATCACAGTAAAATCTCAGTGTACAAAATCAAATATAAATAAATGTGATTACAAGAAACTGAAAACTTTCTATGCAAAAAGAAAACAGCAAAATTTAAAGGCAGCCTACAGATTGGGAGAAAATATTTAAAAAGCACATATCTGATAATTGGTTAGTATTCAAAATAAATGAGGAACTCTCATAATTCAATAGCAACAACAACAAAAACACCTCAGATATCTGATTAAAAATGCAGAAAGTGCCTGGATATTCAGTTTTCCAGTGAGGATTTACAAATGGCCAGTGGGTACTTGAAAATGTCTCCAATAATCCTAAATATGAGAAACGTAAATCAAAACCACTATGAGTTCCCACCTCACGTCTGCGAGGATGGATAACATAAGATAGACACCAATAACAAATGTTGGCAAGGGTGTGGAGGAAAAGAATCTGCTGTAGATTTTTATGGGAATGGTGATTAGTACAAACACCATGGATAGCAATAAGGATATTCTCAAGTTAATTAAAATAGAACTACTACATGACCCAGCGTCCCTCTGCTGGGTCCATATGCAAAGGGAATGATGTCAGCACCTGATAAAGACAGCTGCACTCCCAAGGTCACGTAATATTGTTCACAGTGCCTATGAGAAAACAGCCAAAGCCTCCATTGATGTTAGCTTGACAAAGAAATAGGACCATTCAGCATGAGGAAGACAGGAGAGAGCACAGTTAGGAGTCCATTACCAACATCCAGACTAGGCATGGTGATTTCCTTGGACCAAGATGTTTAAAGTGGAGGGAGCAGTGAGTGGTACATTTTGGAGATAGAGGTTAACTACAGGCTAGTGGTTAGGTCAGGGGATGAGAGAGAAGGTGTGTCATGATAACTCTGAGATCTTTCTGTGAGAAGCAAGAAGGGTGGAGTTTCCATTTGTCCTGATATAGAAGACTGTGAAGAGTGACCTTGGGGAGAATAGGAATGTGGCTCTGGAGGTTGGGCTGGCCATGTGCATTAGACCTGCAGTGTGGTTGTCCAGCATCCCCTTGGGTGTTTGAAGCTGAGATTCAGGGTTAGGTGTGCAGTGGGGACTGAGCTCTGATAACCTCTGCAGTGAGTGCTGCACAGGGTAGAGGTCCAGAGCCTCTGTTCTGGGACAGGATGGAGAAGGAGAAACCAGGAAGGTGATTGAGAAGGGGCAGTGGGGAGGAGAACCAAAAGAGAGTGATGTCTTGAAGCTCAGGAAGAAATTGGATAGAGGAAGAGGGTGTGGCTGAGGTGTTAAATACCATTGGCTCATGCAGTAGGATGAGGATGGAGCGTGACCACTGGACTGTGCAATGTGCAGATCTCAGGTGACCTTGAGCAGGAGCATTAGTGAGACCATTGGGAAGCACCATGAATGGCAAAGACTGGGACAGAACTGAGTGCCGGTCTTGAGCAAGGTGACCATGGACAGCTGTTTCCATGATCTTTACATTGACGCCCAGAGACAGGCCGTGGAGGAGGGAGGTATCAGGTGAAAGAGCTTTTCTCATTCATAGAGCTCTGAGCACAGAGTCTTCACTCCCCTGTGTGAGGATTCATCATTCCTCCTGGGTCTGGGTCTGGTTCTGATGCTGCTCAGTCTCTTCACGCTGCTCCTTGGACTTTCAGTTTGGCTCACACTGTTTTCTTGAGAGCAGAATGTGACATCCTGGGTCAGAGGAGCTGATGGGAATAGGCCTTTGATCCTGTGTTGGTAAAGTGTGGGAATGCTCCCTGGTCCTGTGACTTGGTCTCTGTCTTTTTTTTTGGGGGGGGGGGCGCTGGATTGAGCTCAGGGCCTTTCACATGCTGTGCAGGGCTGTTCCTCTTAGCTCCACTCCAGCTCTGGGCTAGTCTTTTCCAGGACTTTTTGAAAAAGAAGAGAATGCTCTGCTATATTTCAAAATTTGCCCATTGCCTCTCCCCTGCTGAATTTTGGGGCTCTCTTCTGTGAGATGCTTTGGAGTTACTGGAGGTAGAACCCCTAGGAATTCAGGGGATCCTCCATGACAGTGTGACCTGGGGTTTGTTACTCTCCCAGTGTCCAGGTTGAGCCTCCATCCAGTTCTCAATTACAGTTCAGGTTTTCCTGCTGCTGTTCCTACTTCTTAGAGGCTCCTACCTGTGGGTGTCTGTTGTGCTGAGTATGATTCTCTGCATCTGCTCTCTACCTCTCCAGTCTTGGGCAGTGTCTGGCCTTGGGTCCTCACTTCCCTGATTGGGTCAAGAGGACTTGTTGAGTTTTCAGATGTCTCAACCTTTGCAGTTGGCTACTTCTTTCCTGCTGGCTGGAATGGTCTGTGCTCTCCTGTCAGCATCTTGAAGACAATCAGGGTCCATCTAGGCTCAGAATTGTAGCAGATTCCTAGTGCTCTGACCCATCTGCTGTCATGAGAGGTCCCTTTCCTGATTTCTTGATTTTTTTTATTTGCAGTAGCCAATGTCTTAATTATTATTTTTCTTCATGGTAACTTGTTAATTATAAATGCATTTATAATATTGCAGTGATTGATAGCACACATTTTTAAGAAAATATTTCAAATATGTATTGCAGGGGTAGTTCAATGGTGGAGCATAGGGAAGAGAGCCCAGCTCACCTGGGCAGTTGCATGAAGTCTCCTTAACAGATGGGTCAGGAGCTGAGCCCTTGACATGCTGCAGGGATTCTACCTAGACATGTGATGTGGTCAGGAAAGTGAAAGTTGCTGGGTCGAAAGCAGAAGAAACCTCCCCCATTCCCATGGGACTCTCCCAGGTTCCTTACTTCTTGAGGTGTCTGTTACCTCTGGTTTTTACATGGACCTTCACTGCATCTCCAGCTGACCTTCCAGTCAAGCTATTCTTTTACTTTAACAGCACCCTCAATTTGACCAGAAGGACTCTCTTAAGTAACCATCTCCCTTAAGTCATGTCCAGGCACCTGAAGAGGCCTGAGCCTCCTTTTGAAAGCTCAAATCTGCCCTGCAGGACTGACTGGAACTTGTAAGATGACCTAATGTGCATCTAGTTAGGAAGATTAGGAATCATGGAGGTAGTAGAGATCTAGAGTTTGCATGAGTGACAGTTTCTCAGCTCAGGCAAAACCTTCCACCCTGTAGGTGACTTATGAGTGCCTTTTCCATCTCAGATCCTTCCCAAGATGGAAGCAGTCTAGGCATGACAGGCAGGGGGATGTCAGTTTGTATCATCATGGTATCCCTCCTGGATCCTGGAACAAAGAGAAATGGAGGATTGAGTTCCACCCTAAGAGGATATTTTCATGATTTTCCTTCCAGAGCATCATTTAATTATTGAAGTCTAAGTCATTTTTGAATTTGTGATTAGGCCATATCCCAATTTCACAAAGAACAGCATTTGCAAGCACCAGAGGACCTCTAGAAGTCCCTATACCATCACCATCCCTGTGTCAGAGTCTAGCCCAGGGCACAGGTCCTGCTCATTCCACAGTGTTCTCGCTCACCTTGTCTGTTGATATAGAAGTTGCCTGGTCAACTTTGTTCTTGTCCTCCTTATACCAGGCCAGGCTGCTGCACCTGTCAGGTCCATGAATGAGTTTGGCCTGAGCTGTGGCTGAGGTTATGATGATCCACAGCCCTCAGCTGCACCCTGTTCACCTGAGTCCCCAGCATCTTCCTCTCACAGACTCAGAGATTCTGCTGTGCTGCTGCCCAGACCAGCAGTACATATTGTAGCTGGGCCACCCCAGCAGGAATATTTTTGTTTGGGGCTGGAACACTGTGGGAGGCATATATAAACCTTGTTAGCGGTAATATACCCCAGCATCCTCAGCCTCTACCCTGCTGATTTTCAGTGTGAAGTCTGTCCCTGAACCACTGCCACTGAACCTGTTTGGAACTCCAGTGTACCTGTTGGAAATCTGATATATTAGGCGCCGTGGACAATGGCCTGGCTTTTGTACAAGCCAATGAAAATAGGTTTTCCCATCACTGTGTAGGAGGCTATGACTGGACTTCCAGGAGATTGAGGCTGGCTGTACAGGGGTGATATGCTGGGAGAGGGGAGACTGGGTCATCACAATATCCTCATTGTTTCCTGGAAAAACTGAAAATCAAGGTATGCACAAATATTTTGAAACATATTTGTATTTCTTTGTATATTTCCATAGAAATAATACCTTTTATTTTTATTTATATGGCATTCAATTTTTAGAATGGAATCAGTTTTCTAAGCCATAAGTGGCTCTGGAGAATTCACCTACAGCATCCCCCTATTTTATGTGACAGTCTTTACCAGAGGTTAAGTCCTTGCTTATCTGGAAAATTTGCCTTGAACACAGATCTGAACAGCGAAGGTACATCCTGGAGGACAGACTTGCTCATCTCTCACATTGAAAGTGCACACCTGAGCAGAATGTTGGCCCCAGGGATCACCTCACTCCCCATTCTCCTTTCTCATCCCCTCTACCCTCACCAGGGATCCAGAGCATCAGCAGCCCCAGGAGCTAAGCAGGGAGCCATGTTTTGAGAATGTGAGCTGAGGAGTCCTGGTGAGCCAAGGCCAGGTTAGAGCTGAGCTTTTACCTCTGTCTTGGGGTAAGGTCCTCCCCAGGGAGCAGCATGCAAATGCCCTCCCTGGTGGGTGCTAGGGTGGAAACAGTGAGGGATGTTGGAGCCTGCCTTGTGAGCCCAGGGATATCAAACGTCTTCTGTATTTGGAGGAAGTGCAATGGAGAAACAACCCAGTCTGCCAGTGGTGTAGGCAGGAGACCCCATCATGAAAGTTTGGCCCTGAGGGGGGTCATGGTGTCCAGGACCTAACACCTTAAGACAGCACATACCCAAGGATATGGAAGTTGCCTGCAGATCAGCCTCTGGGAGGGGAATGACCACCCTGCTGTCTCCTTCCCAGCTAATGAGACAAGGTGACAATTCTCACATCACAATTATTGATCTGTATTTTCTAGCAGCCATAGCATGCAATTGAACTAGTTCATGAGTTTCTGGTGTCTGCTGTTACCTGGAGAAATGCAAGAATGTCAAGGACTGTGTTAAGTGTCATCTTTTCCAGACCTAGTGAAGGAAATAAGAGCACAAGGGTCAAGAGTAGCTGGTGGGAAAGGAACCTGTGGGTCAGTGGAGAAGGGACACGTCAACCTGAGGCAGTGAGTGTGAAAGTCCAGGAGCTAGGTCTATAAACTGGTGGACATCCTGTCCTAGTGATTTCCATGTGTGTGTCACTCAGAGTCATCCAAACACTGCTCAAGTGAAGAACCCCTTGAGGCCACTGGACAGAGTGGACAAGGGAACATTCTGTGTTTGTTTGTTCTCATTAATGATAGAGAATTCTTTCCTCACTTGACTGTTTCTTGGCAGAGACCTGGGCCATGAGTGCCACAAGTCCTGTGTTTAAAAGAAGATTCCCTGTGTTAGAACAGGACTAGGTCTAGGCTCTCCATGTCTCAGGTTGATTCCAGCTGCACTGATGTTCTCCTTGGCCTTGTTTCATGGGCCTCTCTGTGCAAGATGGCTTTGTCCACTGCATAGGGACATTAGCCTCATGCTTCCTTCTCCCTAGATGGTAGAGAGTGAGGACGTGTTGTCTTGGCCAACAAGGTTGAGACCTTCTCATCACAGCCCAGGTCATCTGACATCCTCTCTACAGTGTAGGAGTTGGTTTGTGTTCTAGGACCAGCTGAGGACCCTGTCATGGTTTCTCTTAGTTTAAATACACCTCTGAGTCTGTCTTGCCCTGAGTGTGCAGCATCCCTCTGAACATGGTGAAGCAGGGGTGTTTGCACATTCTCATGACCAGATTCTTCATCAGCCTTTTCTGAATGAGCAGAAGTAAATGAAATGAAGGAAAATGAGTTGGAGCTCTTTGGGAAGAAAAAGAAAAAGATCATGAATTAACAAAGGCCAGAGTGTAGGACACTTGGATGGAAAGTGAGTTGGGCCGATTTACTCATTTGAACTCTCACTGTCCTAAGAATTTCCTCAGACCAGATACTGTGAGGCTGTCATGATGCAGCCCTGAGCTGTCCTGGGTGCAGTTCCAGGGAAGATTCTGATTATCAGAATTTATTTTCATATTTTATAAAATATATTTTATATTTTTAATTTTTATAATAATATTTTTAAAATATTTCTAGTTAACAGTATTTCCCTATGCCATCATTATGCTTCATTGCCCTATTTACTTTTTTAAATGCTTCTATTGATGCATTATGCATTATAGTTCTACATGATTGTTGGGTTCACTGGGACACAAGCTTACAGGCAAGGTTTTTTTTTTTCAGTGCTGGGGATTGAACTCAGGCACTCTACAAACTGAGGTACATCCCCAGTCACAGGCATGGAATTTAATTTGCTTCATTTAGTCCCCAGTGCCTCCTCTTTCCGTCTTTCTTCTCTTTCCCTCTTCCCCTTCTCTTCTCACCTTGTCTTCCTTATGTTGATTTACCTACTTCTTTTTCATTGGTGGAGCTGGAATTCACTGTGGTTATTTAGCATCTGTATCCATGTACATGGTGTGATGTAGTCACATGCATTCCACATTTCCTCCCCTTTCTTGTTCTCTAATATCACTCCATCTCTGCCTCCTTTTCCGCTGTTCTTATGTCTGTCCTAATGATATCTGATTCCCCCTTTTTGCCCTTCCTTTCCTCTAGCTTCTGCATAGGAGAGATGACATTTGGTCCTTGACTTTCTGACTGTGACTTATTTCATTTAGCATAATATTTTCTAGTTCCATCCGTTATCAGTAAATGCTAACATTTCACTCTTCTTCCAGCCCCAAGTTCAGCCTGGATTGTGTGGGTATGGACAGGTCAGGAGGATCTTTGTAGTAGAAGAAGGCAGAACCTGACCACGCTGCAGAACAAGTAGAGAACTGAGCATCCTCTCAGCCATGAACCCTGTGGGACAACTCCTTCTTACGTTTAGTTTTTTGATCCTCCTGTTGAGATGTGGCAGCTGGATATCTCTCCTCATTTTCTATTGCTGAGCAACAAATTTCCACCTATTGAGCACAGTCTTCATTCACAGACCTGTCCCTAAGAATCCAGGCTGTGTTCTCAGCTCAGGATTGGTAAGAGTGAAATGGAGCAGTCAGTATGCAGCTCTCCTTACTGAATTTCAGGGTCTTTTATCAGCTCAAGTGGCTGTGGCAGAGTCATCTTTCCACAGTTATAGAGTGAGTTCCCAATTTCCCTTATGACCATCACCACAAAACTCCTGGAATCTGCCCAAATAGCTTTCAGTGTGGCTCCTGCCAACTCCAAGAGCAGTATTAGAATGTCTCCCCACATCCAACCTTCCATTTCATGAGATCTCTTTCCTTCCTCTGTATATGGACATATAAAGGGCTTCCAAAAGAAGGGCAAATCTAGTCAGGTCCTCTCCCCCTCTCTTTAAGTCACCTTATTTGATTACATCTCTAAAATCCTTTATAGGAAATTTTTCCAAAATTCCTGTTTGAATAACCTGGGGAAGTATTGACATCAGATCATGTCCACATACTACTGTTGTTTATCACTTACCAAATGATTGGACCTTGTTGAATGTTTCAAAGTGGGTATTATTTGGAGGATTCAATTTATAATAGGATTAGTTGATTCCAGATAAGAGAAGATAAAGGGCTAATTCTAAAGTTGGCAGAGGAATGACAGCGACTTCCCCTGTCCTCCCTGTATGTCAGCCGTACCAGGCACTAAATACTCAGTTGACACACAAACTGCCTCTCTCCTCCACCCACAGGTGCTCACTGCCCTGAGCATAGGCCTCAAGATCCCTGGCAGATCTCCATGGCCTCCTAGCCTCAGGTTCATGTCTTCCTCCACACACTGATCCTTTGTCTTCCTTCATCAAGACCAGCCCATCCTCCTCCCATCCATGAACAAGGCTGGTGGGCAGCCTGCCAATGTGGGGACAAGCCATGCAGTGGCTTTGCAGTCTGGTCTCCACATATCTGTCTTGGTGAATTCACCTGTGGATTCCCACCTTAGACTTGCAGGCTCACAAACCCTTGCTGCTATTCTGAGCCCAGTGTATTCATCATGATGCCACATGCTCATGTCTTCATGGAAACCAGAAACCTAGCCTTCCTGCAGGCTGGCTGGTGGCCTCCTCTGGTCCCCAAGTATCCTTCCAAGAGGAGGAAGCATGGTGTGGTCCACACAGCACCCACCCAGCAAGGATTAGAAACTTGATTCTGCATCCTAAGGATTGTGTGTGACATTGGGTTAGTTACTTCACTTTCTCATCAGAAAGCTTCAATTTCTCATCTGAAACATGGGAGTAATGACATCTTTCTTAGAAAGTTTTCTGATCAGTAATGATTAAGCATGTGTGAATTGTGTAGCTTAGTGCCCAGACCCACAGTACAATTCTTACTAATCACTATTTTTTGTTGATTTGATCCATTTTCATGGAAGCAAATGTATAGATATGTGGTTGATGGTCAATAGTTTTCTATAATATTCTCCTTCACACAGTAACCAGTGTCATCTTAAAATAACAAAGCAGCTGAGCTTGGTGGTGCACTTGGATTCCCAGGGACTGAGACAGAAGGATTGCAAGTAAGAGGACAGCTTGTTCAACTTAGCCAGATCCTTATCAAGATAAAAATAAAGAACAGAATCCCCGAACAAGTCCCATTCTCTCCTTTGTAACCTCCTTGAAGATTTCTCACTGAGCTTTGAAGATGATTGACTTGGTCATAGGCTGACATCTGCAGTTCCCACCCTTGGCCTCTTGGTCAGGAATGTCATGGAGCACTCTGTAAAGTCCTGTTGCCAAGATCTGAGTTTTCAGAGTCAGAGGAGGCTGTTCTGGTGATGATAGGCACAATATTATTTTTTCTTTTTTTTAAGGAACAGTGTACTGTTGGAGTCTGCACAAGAACGGGCACCAGGAACCACGGTGTTTCAAGGTAAGCTTCAGATCTTGCATTTATTCAGGGAGCTATAGGACCCTGTATGAAAAAGTGTCTGTACCATGACTGGACCATGCTTGAGAGTTGGAGATTGCAGGTGACACCAGGCATTGCTCCTGGTGGACTCTGATGCTGCTGTAGACTCTGGTCTTGCTGCTAATGCTGCCATTAGTGGTTGTTTTCTTTATTGCCCTTTTCAGGTAAGTTGTAAAACTTTGTAGCACACTAGGTGGTGTGAGTCAGGGCATCATGAAGCCATTTGGCCTCATGGAGCATCTTTCTGGAGTGGCCCCTTACTTGAAAGTCTCATGGAAAAAGTGGTATATTTAAGTTCACACACACATAGGATAAAGAGAACAAGTCTTGTTATTTGCTATGAATAAAAGACAAAGTTTGTAAGCTAAGCTTCCCACTGTTTCAATAGACAACAGTGAGGTAGGAAGTTATTTATTCACTTCACACTGATCTTAGATGAAAAAAGAGGAAGCCCAGTCTTAAAGCATTTAATGAAATAAATTCAGAAAATTTAAAATATTTCACATTGGTCCTCTTTTCTCCTGCTGTTTTTATGAACTCTGTACTGGAGAAGGAGGATGGACCCAAGATTGGCCCTTGACACCTGGTTTTGGCCTCGGTTCTCTGCCTGAACTCAATGAGTAACCTGGTTAGGCATTTCTACTCTGGCCTCTTCCCTGGTTCCAAGGTGTGACAGCTGGTTTCTGAGCTTCTCTCTGGGTTGGAGTGTCTGTGTCCTTGAGATGGACATGTGGGTGAGCTGTCTTCTTGGAGCTCTAGAACATCAGTGTGGAAAGCAGAGGGCATAGGAACCTGTGGACACAGAGATGGCTCACCTTCAGGGTCCTCTCACTTAATTCTGCACTAAGATGTCTCACTTCTTGCCCACAAGAGGTCGTCATGAACCTGCAAATAAACTCACAATTGCCTCAGCCCTGGAAAGGCTGATCGATTTCAAGCATAAATTTAATTTTGCTTTTTTAACTGTTAAGACAGAAACATTTTAGGAACTGTAAATGCACCATGGTCTCTCATCGCTGTCATGCTTTTTTTTTTTTTTTTGCATTCATAGCACTCAGGGAGTGTGTAGGTCACCATTGCCCAGATGTCACAGCTGGAACCACAGAATCTTGCTCAGGCTCTGTCTTCCAGGGTCAGCCAGGGGCTGCTCCACACAGTTATGTCTGGATCAGGGCTGAGGACGCTGTTACCTTGTGTTTGCTCCATGTGCCTCCCATGGCCTCTAGCTGCAGCTGCTGTAAAGGAGGCCTGGAAGTCAGTGACTTATTGAAAGTTATTTTTACTGGTTACAGAAAACTGGTTTCTTCAAAAGTCACCCTATAACAATCCAAACTTTGAAAGAAAACCAAAGAACAACTCTTTATTATTCTAGAAATAACTCATATCTATTAACAGACTTACACCTCATGGATAATTCAGGATGCAATATTTCAATCCATCGACTTGTTGTGTATGGGTTAATATTATGTAGGGTACTTCAATGTGTATGTTAACACCGTGAAAACTATTTATTTATGCAGCCTATAGACAATACAGTTTTGCCATCAATTTTAACCAGCAGTTAAGCAGTTAGCCTTTTATTTTCCCCCTCTTTCTGTGAGTGGGGAATGGTCAGTGGCTTCCCTGAGTAGTTCTGGGCAGGGGTTTTCTTGAGGGTGTTGTGGGATGATAGTAATGGAGTAGGTGCCTCATGAGCACAACTCTGGTTTTCCTACTGAGAGCCATAGGGATGAATTTGTCCACTTTATGAAAGTGTCATCTTTTAATTACATTTCTTCTTCTTCTTTTGCTAACACAGTTTTTCAGGCTTTCCAGGTCTATGTCCATCTCTCTCTGCAGAGGTGATCACCCACTGTTTGTGCAGTCGGTATTAATTTACATTCACCCACTGAATGATGCCTCCCCACGTCCATCATTAAACCCCTCCATGTCTCTATTACACAGTGCTCCTCAGCAGAGTCCTTAGGCTTCCTCCACAGAGTAGGAACATCTAACTGCCTGGTCGTAATCAACATTTTCCTCTGCTACAACTTTTTTCTTTCACCTTTTGGGATTCCAAATATTTTAAACATCACCTACTCAGAAAAAATCTTTTTATTTTTGTTATTATTTTTAAAATTATTTATTTTGATTCGTTGTACACAGAAGGGATAGAGCTGTTGTTCCTCTGGTTTTACATGAAGTAGAGTCACACTGTCCATGCATTCATACATATACACAGGGCAATGATGTGCATCTCATTCTGTTATTAATCTTACCTGTTCCAACCCGACCCCACCCCTCCCTTCCTTCTATGCAATCCATTCTTCCTCCATTCTTGCCTCCCTTCCACCCGCATTATGCATCATCATCCACTTATCAGAGAGATCATTCAGTCTTTGGTTTTTGGGATTGGCTAATCTCACTTAGCATAACAGTCTCCAACATCATCCATTTACCTTCAAAGTCCAAAATTTTATTCTTCTTTATGGCTGAATAATATTCCAATGTATTTATACCCCGCAGCTTCCTTATCCATTCACCTATTGAAGGGCATCTAAGTTGGTTCCATAATCTAGTTATTGTGAATTGAGCAGCTCTGAACATGGATGTGGCTGCATCACTGTGACTTTAAGTCCTTTGGGTATAGGCCAAGGAGTGGGATAGCTCGGTCAAAAATCTTTACACCAAGAACACAAATAACCCATCAATAAATGGGCCAAGGAAATGAACAGACATTTTACAGAAGAACATCTACAAGCAATCAGCAGATATATGAAAAAATGTTCAACATCCCAAGTAGTAAAAGAAATTCAAATCAAAACCACCTTAAGATTTCATCTCACCCCAATTAGAATGTCTTTTAACAAGAATACAGGCAACAACAGGTGTTGGTGAGGATGTGGGGAAAAGGGTACATTCATACATTGCTGGTGGGAGTGCAAGTTAATGGAGCCACTCTGGAAAGCGGTGTGAGGATTCATTAGAAAACTTGGAATGGATCTACCATTTGACCTAGCTATCCCATTCCTTGGCCTATACCTAAAGTAGAAAAATCATTTTAAAAATTAAATAAATGTGTTTTTTCTTTCAAATAAATAAACATTCTCATATGAAATTAAACATGATAAAATCATACTTTGGTATTTCAGTTGAATTCAACAGGAGACTTATTTATCTTGTAATCACCTTCCCCTGAAATAGTTTGTCTCCTTACATCGAAGCAGGAGGATTTGTCATTTCCAATGCAAACCTTCACTTATATTCCTGCAGCACAATGTCATGCTGATTTGCCCAGTTTTGGGAAGAAAAAAATGTGGTAAAACAGTTGTAATTGCTCAGAGCTGAGCTCAGGTCTTCAGGTGGGTCCAGGGCGCTGCGGCTCCTGGTGAGATCTGGCCTGGAGCGGAGGTAGTCGCCAACTCCAGCAGGGAGTTTAGGCCCTTCAGGCACTATTTTATAGCTTCCCTGGCAGAGAGTGACCACTTGCAAAGGACTGAGCCCCCAGCGAGGAGCTCAGCCTGCCTGGGCTCTCAATCCCAGTGTCTCCATCACTGAGCACAGTTCTGTGCCACCACCCCAACTTGGACTAGTGCCCAGGGCCACACGCTGACCCGGGGCCTAGCACCTTGCTGTACTTGATTGTCTATCAACACCAGGCTGCCTCTGCCCAGAAGCATTGATCATTCCCAACCTGGAGGTAGTGGGACAGCAGCTATCTTGGGTCACCGCTTGATCAAGCACCTCTCAAACATCAGATGAGTTTTTGAAATCTGCAGGTATATTTTAAGTCTTTACAGAGATTTGCAATCCCTCTGATTGGCACTACTAGAGGGGAAGATACACGAGCAACTTGAGAAAACACGGGAAGAAAGTGTCCCAAACAAACCTAGATGATACATCAAGAGAACCCAAAGACAGCATGGTAGAAGGAATGGCAGAAAGGGAGTTCAGAATGTTCCTAAGTAAAATGATCCAAGAAGAGAATGATGTGACAAGAGAGCAGATTCGGGCTATGAATTATCAGCTAATAGAGCAATTGCAGGAAGCAAAAAATCATTTCAATAAAGAGATAGAAGTTCTGAAAAAAAACAAACAGAAATCATTGAAGGAAACAAGGAAATGAAGGAAACAATAAACCAAGTTAAAAACTCAATAGAAAGCATAATTAACAGAATAGATCACTTGGAAGACAGAACGTCACACAATGAAGACAAAATATTTAATCTTGAAAACAAAGATGAACAACCAGAGAAGATGGTTAGGAATCATGAACGAAACCTCCAAGAGTTATGGGACATCATTAAAACACCAAATTTAAGAGTTATTTGGATTGAGAAAGGCACAGAGATACAAACCAAGGGTATGAATAATCTGTTCAATGAAATAATATCAGAAAATTTCCCAAATATGATGAAAGAGATGGAATATCAATTACAAGAGGCTTACAGACACCAAATGCACAGAATTACAACAGATCGACACCAATGCACATTATAATGAAAATACCTAACATACAAAACAAAGATAGAATTTTAAAGCCTTCAAGAGAAAAGCATCAGATTACCAACAGGGGAAAACCAATACAGATATCAGCAGATTTCTCAGCCCAGACCCTAAAAGCAGGAAGGGCCTGGAACAACATATTTCAAGCTCTGAAAGAAAATGGATGCCAACCAAGAATCTTATACCTGGCAAAACTTACCTTCAGATTTGATGATGAAATAAGATCCTTCCATGATAAACAAAAGCTTAAAGAATTCACAAAGAGAAAGCCTGCCCTACACAATATTCTCAACAAAATATTCGAAGAGGAAGAAATGAAAAACAACAATCTCAGTCAACATGGGGAGGAAATACCCTAAAGAAAGAATCAATCAAAGGAGAAACAAAGTTAAGTTAAAAACTCCAAAAAAGCTAAAATGGCAGGAAATACAAGTCATATCTCAATAATAACCCTGAATGCAAATGGTGTAAACTCATCAATCAAAAGACATAGACTGGCAGATTGGATTAAAAAGAAAGACCCAACAATATGCTGCCTTCAAGAAACTCATCTCATGGAAAAAAATGCCCACAGACTAAAGGTGAAAGGTTGGGAAAAAACAAACCATGCACATGGATTGAGTAAAAAAGCAGGAGTTTCCATCCTCATTTCAGATAAAGCAGACTTCAAGCCAAAGTTAGTTAGAAGGGATAAAGAAGGACATTTCATACTGCTTAAAGGTAGCATAAATCAGCAAGACATAACAATCATAAATATTTATGCACCAAACAATGGTGCATTGACGTATGTCAATCAGATCCTTCTCAATTTCAGGAATCAAATAGACCAAAACACAATAATACTGGGAGACTTTAACACTCCTCTCTCACCGTTGGATAGATCTTCCAAACAAAAATTGAACAAAGAAACCATAGGACTTATGACACAATTGCTAAATTGGACTTATCAGACATATATAGAATATTCCATCTATCAAAAAGTGAATACAATTTCTTCTCAGCAGCTCATGGTTCCTTCTCTAAATGAGACCATATGTTATGCCACAAAGCTACTCTTAGCAAATACAAAAACATAGAGATACTACCTTGTATACTATCAGATCATAAGGGAATGAAATTAGATATCAATGATAAAGTTAAAATCAGATGTTACTCCAAGACCTGGAGATTAAATAATATGCTATTGAATGATACATGGATAACAGAAGACATTAGGGGGGAAAGTAAAAGATTCTTAGAGGTCAACGAGAACAAAGATACAACATAACAAAATCATTGGGACACTATGAAAGCAGTGCTAAGAGGAAAATTCATTGCTTGGAGTGCATTTAATACAAGAATGAGAAGTCAACAAATCAATGACCTCACATTACAGCTCAAAGCCCTAGAAAAAGAAGAAAAGATCATCACTAAAAGTAGCAGAAGACAGGAAACAGTCAAAATCAGAGCTGAAATCAATGAATTTGAAACAAAAGAAACAATTCAACAAATTGACAAAAAGAGGTTGGTTCTTTGAAAAAATAAACAAAATTGATAAACTATTAGCCTTGCTAATGAAGAGAAGGAGAGATAAACTCAAAATTACTAAAATTCATGATGGAAATGGATATATTACAACAAACACAATTGAAATACCAAACACAATAAGAAGCTACTTTGAAAATTTATACTCCAAAAAAACAGAAAAACTGGAAGACAGCAACAGGTTCCTAGAGGCATATGAGCCGCCCAATGTGAATCTGGAGGACATACACAAGTTAAATAGATCAATTTTAAGCAATGAAATAGAAGAAGTCATCAAAAGCCTACCAACAAAGAAAAGTCCAGGACCGGATGGATTCACAGCAGAGTTCTACAAGACCTTCAAAGAAGAGCTCATTCCAACACTCCTCAAAGTAATTCATGAAGTAGAGGTGGATGGAACCCTTCCAATCTCATTCTATGAAGCTAATATCACCCTGATACCAAAACCAGAGAAGGACATATCGAGGAAAGAAAATTTCAGACCAATATCCCTAATGAACATAGATGCAAAAATTCTTAACAAAATTTTAGCGAATCACATACTAAAGCATATTAAAAAGATAGTGCACCATGATCAAGTGGGTTTCATCCTGGGGATGCAAGGTTGGTTCAACATCAGGAAATCAATAAATGTAATTCACCACATCAACAGACTTAAAGTCAATAACCACATGATTATTTCAATAGATGCAGAGAAAACATTTGATAAAATATAGCACCCCTTCATGTTCAAAACACTAGAAAAAATAGGGATAGAGGGGACATTCCTTAACATTGTAAAGGCTATCTATGCTAAGCTCACATCTAACATCATTCTAAATAGAAAAAAATTGAAAGCATCCCCCCCGAGATCTGGAACAATGCAGGAATGCCCTCTTTCACCACTACTATTCAACATTGTTCTTGAAACTCTGCCCAGAGCAATTAGGGAGACCAAAGAAATTAGAGGAATATGAATAGGAAAGGAAGAGCTTGAACTATCCCTATTTGCTGATGACATGGTTCTCTATTTAGAAGACCCTAGAATTCCACCAGAAAACTTCTGAAACTCATTAATGAATTCAGTAAAGTAGCAGGATATAAAATTAATGCTCATAAAAATAACGCATTTTTATTCATAAGTTATGCATCCTCTGAGAGAGAAATTAGGAAAACTACCCATTCACAATAACCTCAAAAAAGAAAAAATAAAATACTTGGGAATCAATCTAACAAAAAAAGTGAAGGAACTCTAAAATGAGAACAGCAGAACACTAAAGAAAGAAGTTAAAGAGAATCTGAGAAGATGGAAAGATCTCCCATGTTCTTGGATAGGCAGAATTAATATTGTCAAAATGGCCATACTTCAAAAAGCTATACAAATTCAATGCAATTCCAATTAAAATCCCAATGACACACCTCATAGAAACAGAGCAAGCAATCATGAAATTCATTTGGAGGAATAAGA
This sequence comes from Glaucomys volans, assembly GCA_020662805.1. NCBI lineage: Eukaryota > Metazoa > Chordata > Mammalia > Rodentia > Sciuridae > Glaucomys > Glaucomys volans. The sequence continues at coordinate 34,832 of JAJEJO010054192.1, read as the reverse complement.
GACCCAGAATAGCTAAAGCAATCCTTATCAAGAAGAGCAAAGCAGGGGGTATCACAATACCAGAACTTCAAATATACTACAGAGCAATAGTAATAAAAACAGCATGGTATTGGCACCAAAATAGACAGGTAGATCAATGGTACAGAATAGAGGACACAGAGACAAACTCACATAAATACAGTATCTCATACCTGACAAAGGAGCCAAAAATTTACAATGGAGAAAAGACAGCCTCTTCAACAAATGGTGCTGGGAAAATTGGAAATCCATATGCAGCAAAATGGAACTAAACCCATATCTCTCACCCTGTACAAAACTCACCTCAAAATGGATCAAGGACCTAAAAATTAGACCAGAGACCCTGCACATAATAGAAGAGAAAATAGGTCCAAATCTTCATCACATTGGCCTAGGACCAGATTTCCTTAACATGACTCCCAAAGCGCAAGAAATAAAAGCACGAATCAATGATTGGGATAGAGTCAAACTAAAAAGCTTTTTCTCAGCAAAGGAAACAATCAGCAATGTGAAGAGAGAGCCTTCAGAGTGGGAGAAAATCTTTGCCACACACACTTCAGATAGTGCACTAATCTCCAGAATCTACAAAGTGCTCAAAAATCTTTACACCAAGAATACTAATAACCCAATCAATAATTGGGCCAAAGAAATGAACAGAGGAAGATCTACAAGCAATCAACAGATTTATGAAAAAAATGTTCAACATGCCTTGTTATAAGAGAAATGCAAATCAAAACCACCTTAAGATTTCATCTTACCCCAATTAGGATGTCTTTTAACAAGAATACAGGCAACAACAGGTGTTGGTGAGGATGTGGGGAAAAGGGTACATTCATCCATTGCTGGTGGCAGTGCAAGTTGGTGCAGCCACTCTGGAAAGCGGTGTGGAGGTTCCTTAGGAAACTTGGAATGGATCCACCATTTGACCCAGCTATCCCAGTCCTTGGCCTATACCCAAAGGTCTTAAAATCAGATTACTACAGTGATGCAGCCACATTAATGTTCATAGCTGCTCAATTTACAATAGCTAGAGTGTAGAACCAACCTAGATGTCCTTCAATAGATGAATGGATAAAGAAACTGTGGTATATATACCCAATGGAATGTTACTCGGCCATAAAGAAGAATAAAATTATTTCATTTGTATGTAAATGGATGATGTTGGAGACTGTTATGCTAAGTGAGATTAGCCTTTCCCTAAAATCCAAAGGCCGAATGGTCTCTCTGATAAATGAATGATGATGCCTAATGTGGGGTGGAATGATGGCAAAAATGGAGAAAGGATAGAAAGCATAAAGGGAAGGAAGGGGTGGGGTTGAATTCGGGGGGTAAGAATAATAACAGTATGTGTGACAGACATCATTGCCCTGTGTACATGTATGAATGCACAGATGGGGTGACTCTACTTTGTGTACAACCAGAAAAACAATTGCTGTACTCCATTTGTGTTCAATGAATCAAAAATTAAATAAAAAACTGTTGTTATTGGAGTGTATTAAAAGCCACTATCTCCATTTTTTTAAAAAAAATGTTTTATTTTACTTGTTCTAATTAGTTGTACATGACAGTAGAATGCATTTATACATTTTGATATATCATACATAAATGAATATAATGTCTCATTTTTCTGATTATACATATTGCAGGTTCATATTGGTCATTCAGTCAAACATGTACTTGAGGTAATAATGTCTGTTTCAGTCTACTGTCATTCCTTCTCCCTTATCCCTTCCCCTCCCTTCACTCTCCATGACCTATATAAAGTAACTCTATTCATTCCTACCTCCCCTTATTGTGAATTAGCATCTCCATACATTTATAATAAATACTATTTAATGGAAAATACATTCATTATTTAGTAATATGAACTAGAGAAAATTTGTCTCAGGTTTTAGTTTTCAATAATATTCAACCTTGGTGGGATCATGTGATGTACATTTATTGATTGATCTGCACTTTATTGTTTTTTGGATAACAAATCTCACATCTCCACATTATAATTTATAACTCAAAGGAACTTCGACTTTCAATTAGGGGGGAGTAAGTCCTAACTCAGTCATTACCTCAACTTCAGCACAGAACAAAAGTGCATTCAGATTCATAATAATGATGACCTCAGAGAAGCAGAGTTGAAATAAAGATGAGAAGTTCCAGAGAAGGAACAGCTCATTGTAGGTGAGCTGCTGCTCAACTCTCTTTATATTTTCCACAGAAGTTTGCCTAATTTGTTAGTCCCCAGAGATAGTGGTTGTTCCATGTATTGAACTTTACAGAATAAGAGAATCCTGCTGACCCATGGAATTGAATGGAGCCACCTTAATAGATGGAATGGGAGCTGAGTCCTGGACACCAGGCTGGGACACTATGGACATGTGTTGTGCTCAGGGAGGGGAAAGGTGCCTGGGTCAGGAAGCAGAGGAAACCTCTCTCATTCTGATGGGACTCTCCCAGGATGCTGCCTGTTCAGATTGCTGTGGGCCTGAGGTTTGCACCTGGGCTCCCACTGCATCTCCTTCTGACCTTCTCAGTCCAGCTCTGCCTTTGACTCAACATCACCTTTACCTTGACCATAAGGGCTCTCCTGAGTGAACATCTTTCTCAAGGCATGCCCAGATATCTGAGGAGGACAGAACACCCATTTCAAGCTCATCGGTGCCCTGCAGGACTGACTGGAACATCTGGATCATCTAGTCAGGTTGACTAGAAATTATGGAGGCAGTAGAGACCAAGAGTCTGCAGGGCGCCCACTTCCCCTGCATTTCATGACCCCAGAATGAAAGGTGGAAAATGTAAACACTTATGTAAACATAAGTCCTTCCCAAACTGCCCTCAGTTTTTAGAAGGACCACAGAATGTTCCTGCTCCTTATTTTGTCTATCCTGCAAAAGCCAGGTAGCTAACCACCCTTCCCCTAGCAGTCAGGCTGACCCAAAACTTAAAATAAAATGCTTCATATGTGATTTTTCATGTTAACCAATCAGAAAGAGCACTGCGAACTCCCCTTAACCTTCATTATAAAAACCCTGCTAAATTTGAGCTAGGGGCTTCTTAGCGTCACCAGTTACCGAGTGCACAGAGGACCAAGCTTGAGCTTGCTAATAAATGACTCTTTGTTGCTTGCATTGACCATGGTCTCTGGTGGTCTTCTTGGGGTTCCTGAGCTGCGGGGCACAACTAGAACACACCCTTTCAGGCTCTGGATGACTTATTAGTGACTTTTCCAACTCTGATCTTCCCAAGATGGAGGGAGTCAGTCAAGGGGTGACAGACATTGTGACTAGATTCTCTATCATCTCTGTATCCCTGCTGGATCCTGGAATAAAGAGAGAATTGCATGATTGTGTGCCAATCAATAAGCAATTTCCATGATTTTTCTTTATTAATTATTGCAGGTTAATTATCATTGCCTGTATTTGATTAGGCTTGAATCCCAAATTCACATAGAACAGCATTTGCAAGCACAGAGGAACCTCTACAAGGGCGATGGTGTAGAGGTTCTTCTACACCATCGCCCTCCCTGTGTCAAAGTCTTGCCCAGGGCATAGCTCCTGCTCCTTCTGCAGTGTTCATGCTCACCTTGCTTGTTCATTCAGAATATGCCTGGACCACCTCTATTTCTGTCCTCCATATGCCAGGCCAGGCTGCTGCAACTGACAGGCTCATGAATGGGTTGCCTGAGCTGTGACCGAGGTAGTCATGGTTCACAGCCCTCAGCTGCACCATGTTCCCCTGAGTCCCCAGCATTTTCCTCTCGCACACTCAGAGAGTCTGCTATGCTACTGCCCAGACCAGCAGCACATGTGGCAGCTGGGCCACACAAGCAGGGAGGTTTTTGCTCAGGGCTGCACCACTGTGGGAGGATCATGTGTACTTTGCAAGCAGTAATACACGCCAGCATCCTCAGCTTCCACCCTGCTGATTTTCAGTGTGAAATCTGTCCCTGACCCACTGCCACTGAACCTGTCTGGGACCCCAGTGTACCTGTTGGAAACCTGATATATTAGGCCCTGTGGAGACTGGCCTGGCTTGTGTACAAGCCAATTCAAATAGGTTTTTCCATTACTGTGTAGGAGGCTCTGACTGGACTTGCAGGAGATGGAGGCTGACTGTCCAGGAGTGATGGGCTCAGAGAGAGGAGTCTGGGTCATCACAACATCCCCAATGGATCCTGAAATAATGACAGAGAAAGGTAAGGTTATATAGTCCCATTATAAGACATATTTGATTTGTCTCTTCTTTCTTTTTTCCAAATGAATTAATTTTTATTTTCAGTTATTAAGCAGAAGTATCAATATTTTAAAGGATTTAGGTTTTGTAAGCTATAACAACCTCTCTTGAATTCACCTAGAACATCCTCCTCTATCATTGTGACAATCTTGATCAAAGCCAGGTCGCTTGATTCTTCTGTCTTCTATCTCATTTTAATCAATCTCATCTGTCTCATCCTGGAGGACAGATCTGCTCATCTCTCATGTGGACAGAGCTTACATGGGCAGAATGGTGGCCCCAGGTTTCACCTCTCTCCCCCTTCTCCATCCTCATCCCCTTTTTCCTCACCAGGGATCCAGAGCATCAACAGCCCCAGGAGGTGAACAGGGAGCCTCATATTGAGAAGTTGAACTGAGATGTCTTGGCGAGTCAAGGCCAGTTTACATCTGAGCTTTTATCTCAGTCTTGCAGGAAAGTTCTACTCCAGGAGCAGCATGCAAATGTCCTGGTGGGTGTTCAGGTGCAACGAGTGTAGGAGGGTGGGGCCTGCTTTGTGAGCCCAGGGACATAAAATGTCTTCTATATTTGGAGGAAATACAGTAGAGAAACAGCCAGGCTACCTGTGGCATGGACAGGAGGCCCCATGATGGAAGCCTGTCTCTGTGTGAGGGTCATGGTGTCCAAGGGTGCCACCCTAGGATAGCACAGACTCAAAACTATGGAGGTGGTCTGCAGGTCAGACTCAAGGAGGGGAGTGGTCATACTGCTGCTCTCCCCCAGCTAAGGAGACAAGGTGACATTTGCCACCTCACCAGTATTGATCTTCTTAATTTTCTACCAGCCTCAGCATGCAGAGGAGCTAGTGCATGATTTCTTGTGTCTGCTGTTACCTGGAGAAATAAAAAAATGTCAGGAACTGTGTACAGACATAATTTTCTCATGGCCTAGTGAATGAAATAAGAACACATGGTTGAAAAGAAGCTGGTGGGAAAGAAACCTGTGTTTCAGTTGGAGATCCAGCAGCCCTGCCTAAGGCCAGAGGAAATGGGACATGTCCACTTGTGGCAGTGAGTGTGAAATTCCCAGGATCTGGTCTATAATCTGGTGAACATCCTGTCCTAGAAGCCTCCATGTGTGTGTCACTTCCCAAGAGAAGAACCCCTTGAGGTCACTGCACAGAGTGACCAAGGGAATATCTACATTAGTTCTTTCTCATTGATGATAGAGAATTCTTCTCCCCTCTCCTCTTCCTTGTCAGTGACACTGAGGTTTAAAGGAGATTCCTTCTGTTAGTCCAGGCTCTGCATGTGTCAGGGTGATTACATCTGCACTGATGTTCTCCTTGGTCATTGTCCAAGGGGTTCATTGGTGAGGGGGTGCTGGGTCTACTGCACAGGGACATTAATTTCAGACTTCTCCCTCCCAAGCTAGGAGAGATTGAGACTGTTGTTTTTGCCAGCAAGGTTGAGCTGCTTTTCCCCACAGCTCAGGTCATCTGAAACCCCCTCCCCACTCTGTGTAACTTTGGTGTTGGGCCAGAGCAGCTAAGGACCCTTCCTTGGTTTATCTTAGTTTGTATGAAACTCCATGGCTGCCTTCCTGTCCTGAGTGTGCAGCCTCCATCTGAACACTGTGAAGCAAGCATGTTTGCATGGTGGCATTTCTGTATTTTGGAGATCTGATTCTCCATCTGCCTTATCTGAATGAGCAGAAGTAAATGAAATGAAAATGGGTTGGAGGTCACTGAGTTTGGAAATAAGCAAAAGTTTAGAGTTTGTCAAGTTCCTGAAAGCAGGACATCATGGGGGACCTTCTTGCTGCTTCTTCATATGGTGGAGGCATCACATGGGAGACGTAGGTTTATATATGGGATTACAACAATGCCAGCAGCCAGTCAAGTATGACATCGTGTATTGTGCTGTTGCTAAATATGACATCATAGATAACATAAGAGTTTGCAAGTGCTGTATATTCTGAATTACATAAGCCACTTTAGTCATTGCTCCTGGGACTCCTGACTGAGGAAACCTGACCAAGCCCATATTCTCTACAGGGATTAAGTTTCCAACTCATGAAATTTTGCAAGACTCATTGAAAGCATGACATTGCATCCTCCATCAACACTTCCTTGCCCCTTTCTGGAACTTTTTTCTTCTTCACCCTTTAACCAGGGCTCTGGGTCTTACTCAGAAATAAACTTGCTCATTCCCACTGCTCTGATGGCCCCACACTGATGCTCTCTGAGCCAGCCTCCTCTGAGTGAAGGTGACTTGCTCTCCTCAGGCTTCCAGACACACACCATCTTCCCAGTCTCATGCATGGACAATCAGGTGGCTTGTCTTCTCTATCTTTTTTCTTTGGCACCTCATCCTGTTCAAGCATCATTCACTCTCCTGTTTTCTATTGATTACATTCATGATTTCTATCACCCACTCAACACACTGCTTCCAGGTGAAAAACATATAACAAGGGAGAGGATGCTGATATTGTAGAGGCCCCCATACCCAGGTTCACCCACATGTTCCACCAGTGAGGTGAGACTGGCCAGGACTTTTCTCCACATGTTGTACTCCTATGGGAGGCACAGGTATTTCTTTGCCCAAGCAGAGACCCAGAGACCCCTGAAATCTCTTACTTCCTTATCTTATGATAAATTTCACTAGATTCTCTGAGTTGTGCAACACAATATCACTCTCATCAAATTTTTCAGTCCATATCTAACTTCAATCACATCCTCAGCCTCTCTTAACTTGTACTACTTATTCTTTTTTCTAATTGTTCCCAAGATCCATGAAAATCAGCCTATGCAGGAAAGTCAGGATGAGAAGTTCCTGCCATGTGTGAGGCTCAAGCCTGGCTCTCCATCAGGAATCTGAGATTCTCTGTGATTGAACTTACATAAAGACCCTCCACTGAAAACTCATCTCAGTGGAGGAGATGACTTCTCTCAAAGGCTAATCACTGTCTTGCTTGCCAAGGTGGAGTGAAGGAAGAACTCCCCAAACCAGGTGCACTCCAAATAGTACTGGAATTCTTGAAAGGAGACACATTTCAGTACTTCCTTCTGAAGTCAGAGCCCTGAGTTATGTATTACAGAAATATAAGTAGCATTTCCAAGGAGGGGTCACTGCAAATTCAAAGGACAAAACAGATAAAGACTGCTTTATCTCCTTTAGCCCAGGAAAACTAAATTAAAATTGAATTGAGGAAGATAATGCAGCAGACAGGGCTCTTCACTACAAGTAAATTGTGAGCAGATTAATACATGCTCTGCTAAAACTGCATCCCCCTCACTATTGAATATATCAGCAGAGCTGCAGGGACATGACAGACTAAATGACCACTGCCTTCCATCCTAAGACCATTCAGATAACTGGATATAAATGAGCCTATATTTGACTTTATGTTAACAGGAAACACAAGGGCCAGATGGCTCCAGCTTGGACAGGAGACACTAGTGGTCCTGGATGCTCATTGCCCCACCTGTCCTGAGGAACAGCAGTGCTCCTGGGGGAGGAGTCTCAGAGCAGCCAGGGTAGCAGCAAGGGTGGAAATGTTACATGTTCGTGTATGTCTCTCCTTCACAGTAAACTGGAAGCTCTGTAAGACCAGGGTTCTGATGGCCTTTTTCTAAATGCCCTCTGCCTAGAGTGTCCAGATGCTATTATGTGTGTAGCACTACCACTGTTAGAATAGGAGTAAATGAAGGACTGCTCACCAGGTCTGGGAGCTGAATCTATATCTACTTTCACCACTAGGAGGAGCAGTGACACATAAGGTCTTAATGACAGGAAATCCAGGGACCTTGAGATGGTGTTTAGAAAGACTTGGCCTGCAGAGAGGTGGCCAAGGGATTTATGGAGTGCTGGGCAAATCTGAGGTCCTGCTTGTGATCAGGGGATTGTAACAGCTCTAGTTTGGATGTGCTGGGGTGAGTGTAATGCCAGGGGGACTTCATGTGTATACTTAAATCCTAAGATGTAGTGGCACCTCTGTGAACAGCCTGACTCTCCCTCTCTGGGGTGCTGCTCCCTGTGCTGTGTGCTGCCTTCTGAGTTTAGGGGCCCTACACTTGCTGCTCTGAGAGCAGAGCTGCCTTGTCCATTGCCATAACCCCTCTCTTGTCCCCTAACAGAACCTAGGACAGTATCCCAGTTCACAGCCTCTTGGTCTTCATCTGACCTTGGAGAAAACTGATGCCCAGGAGTCTTGTGTGATCTGTTCTCTTAGGCTTATGCTGATTCAGACTTTAAATCCAGGGGATTCCTTTTGTTAGTCGGAAAAAACTTATTTTTATTTAAATTTTTATATTTTCACAATATTAGCTATAGAGGTCACCAGCCAGAGTTTTCATGCTGATAGGCTGTGGGAAATGAGGTCAAATGAAAGGAAGAGGGCAGACAGGGGAGATTCCCAAATTAAGAACCAGGTTCAGTCAGTTGGTGCCCTGGGAAATAAAGGAACCTAGATCTTTGGATGTTGATGTAAGTATCCTGAATACCTTGTGGAAGTCAGGGGTTGCCCTGGTGCATGTGCAGGAAGGACTGGGATGTATGGTGATAAGAATGGCAGTAACATGCTTATGAATATGTTTGGTAAGCTCTCAAGAAATACTGTGTATTTTTACAAATTTTTCTGAAAATTTCCACTTACAGAAAGGATGTTAGTACAGCACATAGGACTCTGTGCCACTGGGTCATCTGAGAGCAAGGTAACCTGAAGTCCACCCTCTAGAACATTCTTCCTACATAACCCCAATCCAACTGTGAAATAAAATTCATCTCTTATGCGTCTCTCCTTGTGATCTTTAGATTCATTTTGAATTATGGAAATTGCCTGGTTTTGTCTTTCATAATTAATCCATCAAGTCCTGAATCATAGTCTGTCTTTACCTGCCATGATTATGGGTCTCCTTTTGGTTGGAATAGTCCATCCAACTTTTCATGAACTTCATGATCTTACCACTTTTGAAGAGTATACACTGGTTGTTTTTCAGAATGTTGCTCAGTTAGGATGTTTACCTCTCAGGTACGGATTTAGCTTTAGCATCTCCAGCAGGAATATCTAGAAATGATGCTCTTCTGTTACAGCTTCCTATTGGGTAGTGCATGATTTCACTCTGTCTCATAACTGATGTTCATATGGATTATTGGTTTAATGGTACATTGACAGACTTTTCTCCTGTACAGTTACTCTTTGCTTATTTGAAATTAGCACAGGGCCGGGGGTGTGGATAATTGGCAGAGCACTTAGCTAGCAGGCTCAAAGTGCTGAGTATGATCAAACTCCTTTTTTTTTAAAGTTAACATGAAATTATTGAAATGTTCCTCAATCCTTTATGGATACTCCACTCCTCAGCAAAGTGTCAGTATCAGTATGAACTCAAGGAACATCTTTTGTTCAATGCATTAGTTTGTCATCATTAAAAGCTTTGATTCTCAAAATGAACCAGGTTTGACCATGGGAAGAATCCAGTGCAGGTGGTTTCTCTTTACATTTGCCATGGTCTCATCATTGTTGCACCACTTCTTTGTGTCTGATTCAAGGTACAGTCATTTCTTATACAAGATTTCTTTAGTAGGAAACAAATCTAGGCACTATCAGTGCTTATTTGGACCATGTGGGTGAAAATGAATCTATCTATGTAAACTCAATCTTTTAATCAATCCATCCATCTACCAACAACATCTATAATCTCTATTCTAAATGCACATTCTATCTATCCCTATATACAACTTTGAGTTTATTGTGATATTTCTGATTCCAGGCAAAAATCCCATTTATTCCAATAATGTCCCTTTTCATGTTTGAGATTCCTTCCTCCTACAGCAAGGGTCATGGCTCTGATTATCTCTGGTACATTTTCATCCCTCACCAACCTCCCTCTGACTGAAAGAAGCCTCCTCTTGCCATTGGCCTGCCTCACACTAGACAACCTCACCCCCACTCATCAATGTACCCTGATGCTGCTCTGATATCCCTTGCTAGGACACAACCAACTTTGCACACATGTATGGATGCTGTGTTAGTTGGCTTTTTGTCACTGTGACAAATACCTGAGAAAAAACAACTTAGAGCAGGAAAGAGTCATTTGGGCTCATGGTTTCATAGGTTTTAAACCATGATCTGTTGGCTTTAAGTCAGAAGGATCATGGCAGAAGGGATTGGTGGAGGAAGGCTGCTCAGCTCATGGCACCTTGGAAGTAAAGAGGAAGGGCTTAGGGGCAGGAAACAGCCTCCAGGACAATTCCAGTGACCTACTCCTTCCAACTGGGTTCTACCTCCCAATACATCATTTAAATAATTAGTACATCAAATGGATTGATCTCCTAATGAGATCTTCTACTAATCAACTTTGGGGGAGACTTCATATTAAAACTCTAACAGAAGTCCTCCTGATGCTGCCTGAGGTTCCCCACCTGCACACTTGGGGCCACACTCCTGTGTACCCTACTCAACCTATTCTACATTTGGCATGCACACAGAAACCCAGCTCACCTCCCACATATGAGGACACCCTGCTCCAGTGTGCCCTCCACCACTCAGGTGCCTTCTGTTGGTGTAATAGAAGGGTGTTCCAGCCCAGTCCTCCTACATGGCTTTCTCCTCACCCAGCACATGCTTGCAGCCCTGTAACAGCCTATGGGGCTGCTGTTCTCTTAGGAACAGGATGAGATTTGGTGACAGGATAAAAGAGAGATTTAGAAATGAGGGTAGACTCAGGGCAGGTGAGTACATGGTGCAGGGAAACATTTAGCTTCTGAAGCAAAGCTTAGGTAAAGCTGGGGGAGGGGCACAGCAACAATGGGAGGATCTCAGGGGACATGTGGCCTGGTGTGTAAAGCAGTGTGCAGTGAGAGGGAGCTGACCTTCAGGTGTGGAGGTACCATCCTTGATGTTGGCCAGCCTTGGTCAGAGGATGGGACAGAGCCTTCAGAGTGGAGTAGGATGAGACTCAACTGGGATGGCAGGACAACACAGGCACATAGTCAGCATCCTTCCCTTCCTACAATCACCATCCCTGCACTTGATTTCTTTTGTCCTGTTCTGTTGCTTCCTCTTACACCTCCTTGCATTTCTTGGTGGTAATACTGATAATTCATCATGCCAAGTCGTCTAGGAGTCAGGTGTAGAAAAAGCCTGTCTATAATAAGTACTGTGCACAGGTACCAAAAGTCAGTGGTCTGTATATCTATAATGGGTTGTGGGTTGTGATAGAGTTAATGACCTTGTCTTCATGAGAGCAGATGTATGTTCTGAACATGGTTAGAGCAAGAGGAAACTCTACTAACAGGAAAGAGGCTTGATTCTCTCCTCTGTCCCCTGGGAAAACATTTGCTCTTGGAAAATCTGGGACAACTGGTGACACCTGACCAGGGCTGAGTGATTGAGAGGAGCCAGCCATGCAGCTTCGCCCAGACCTGCCCAGCCCTCTGATTTGCATGTGCCCAAAGCATAGTCCACTGCCCTGAGGACTTAAGAGGCTGGTCACACTCTGCGCAGGACTCAGTCCCAATCAGGACACACCATGGACATGAGTGTCCCTGCTCAGCTACTGGGGCTCCTGCTACTCTGCCTCCCAGGTAAGGAGGGAGAACCCTGATGATTTTCTCATATCAATATGATCAATTTGCCTGATCTTAAGGGAAGTCCTCTTATAGCACAATGAATTGTGTGCATATCTCTTTTCATGCGTTCAATTTCAGGTGCCAGATGTGACATCACAATGACCCAATCTCCATCCTCCCTGTCTACATCTGAAGGAGAAAGTGTCACCATCACTTGCAGGGCCAGTCAGGGCATTAGCAGTTACTTAAACTGGTACCAGCAGAAACCAGGGAAAGCTCCTAAGCTCCTGATCTATTATAGAGATGAACTGCAATCTGGGGTACCCTCAAGATTCAGTGGCAGTGGATCTGGGACAGATTACACTCTCACCATCAGCAACCTGCAGCCTGAAGATATTGCCACTTATTACTGTCAACAGTATAGCAATTACCCTCCCACAGTGATACAGGCCATGACATAAACCTCCCTGGGAAGGAGAAGTGTGAAGCTGGGCTGACCCAGCTGCTCCTCTTGCTGCTTCCACCTGCTGAGAGCACTTCTCAGAGACAGCCAGGCTCTCAGGGTCACTGGGTGGATTTGATAGGCTCAGAGAAGATCCTCCGCACTCTGTTCCTATTTCCTTGTCAGCCCAAGCACTCAACCATTAGATCCAACTCACAGGAGTGGATGTCTCTAAAGTTGTGTGTGCCCTGCTCAGTTTTGTTCTGCTCCACCAACCAGTGAATTATAGGAAGCAGGCAGGAAGAAAATAAGAACAAACAGCATGATGAGTTCCTACACTATGGGGTGCAGGGCCCTGGTGCTGGGTGAGCTCAGTCAAGTTGCACAGCAGAACAAAATCAGATGTTCAGAAACAGATTCATGTATAGTTGGTCAGTTTTTGTGACAAAGGGAACACTGCAAAAATTTTGGACAAGACTTCTTCACAGAAAGGGTTCTTGTCAACCTCATATGCAAATGGTCATCTAGTGTATAAAGTGTGTCCAACATCAATAATCATCAGAGAGTGAAATTTGCAACCACCACGAGAAACTTTCAGAAGAAAGACAACAAAACTAAACCACAAAGAACATTGAACGCCACCTGGGGAATGATCTAGAGTACTCTTGTGTGTTTGGGAATGTGAATGGTACCTGATATGGGGGGTTGCCCTGACCATGCATGTACCTGTGATCCAGGCCTTCCACTCAGAGCTCATACAGATGTTCACAGATGCCCATGTGCAGTGACCTCACATCACTATTTGTGATAAATGCAAACTGAAACAACTAAGTGTCAATCAAGAGTAAAATGGATGAATAAGAGGAGGAAAGTGCATGCAATGAAATGCTATACACCAGTGAAAACATGCACTGCCTTTAAAAAACTTGGAAGAGTATGCAGGAGCAAGGAACCCAGGAGCTCATTATCTAAGATCCATTTTCTGTGAGGTTCAAAAATTGGCAAAATTTCAATAATTATTTAAAATCAGCTTAGAAATTGCAAGGGGGAATTGGGGTCATTGACTGGTTATTCTTGGTTGAGTTTTTTCTCTAGCATTTTGCATGTATTATTCTCTTTCCTCCTGCCTGCATATTTCTTGAGAAATCTCTGATAGCACTGTGGAAGTTCTCTAGGGTGTTATGGGGCTCCATTTCTCCTTTTCCTTTCACATCTGTCTGTTTTTAGGTTTTAATAATTTCTTTATAACTATCATAGTATGACCTTCTTTAGGTTTATTTGGGGCCCTGAAGCTTATTTATCCTGAATGTCCATCTTCTTCCTAATAGCTGGCAAGATGTTGCTATTAGGACTCCACACAGGTTGTAAATGCACTGTCCCCTTGTGTTTGCATGATGTGGAGCACATGGCCTGTAGATATGCTGTGGGAAATGAGTGGAAAGTGAGTGAATTATTGAATGCTTTTTTTTAATCTGTTATACAAAACTCGTTTCTTAAAAAGAAAAAAAGATCACTCTTTACCAAATCAACAGTAGAAGGGATAAAATTGATCAACTCTGCAATTTGCTAGAATAACTCACATAGGCTAACCTGCTTGTGTGGTTCTAATATTATGTATGGTACTTCAGTGTGTACGTTAACCCAGTGAAGCACTGCTCCTCTCTACAGCAAATAGAAATTATAGTTTTGCCAATACTTTGTTGATCTTCTTAATATTCCTCTGAATGCACTGTGTATTTCTGTGTGAAATATTGCCCCAACCAGCATCTTAAACTATTAGCCTTTTACTCTGCCAGTCTTTGTGAGTGAGGAATCAGGAGTGGCTTACCAGGTTGTTCTGGCTCAAGGTGTGTCTCAGGTGTTGTGGGATGTCAGCCACTAGTGAGCCATGGAAAGACTTCTCTGGTGGATCTCCAGGGTCCTCCCCTGTGTTGGTGAGTTGTTGATGCTGCCATTGTCAAGGACCTGGGGTTCTCATTCTGGCCCTCCCTTGGGCTGCCTGGGGGTCCTCATCACGTGTCCTGTGGCTTCCTCTGGAGCAGGTTTCCTCCCAGAGTGGTCAGCAGGCAGGAGTCTCAGTGTCTTGGCCTCTGGGGACACTCACTGCCACGTCATGGCACTGGATTGGGAACAGGCCAGCCCTGTCCTGGGGGGAGGGAGAGTGCTGAACAGTTGTAGAGGACTCAGGAGGCAAGACACTAGGTCCTCTTGGAAGCTGAGCCTGTTCCTGACTCTCCCCTGGAGTCCTCCTGCCTGGAGCATCCTCACATCCTTCTCTGCCCCATGATTCTGCAGGAAAGGGTTTCAATTGTGCTGTGGTCAGGCATTTGACTCTTGGATGTTATGCACACCCTATGCTGCCTGGTTATAGTTTTGAATACACATTCCATTATATAGTTAAGATATTTGAATAAGAAAGAAACAGTTTTGTCTATTTTCCCTTGTTTTACCATCCACTGTGCAATTGAGGCTTCCTCTGCTGTCACCTGCCTTGGCCTGGAAGAGTCATGTGGGCATTTCATATCTTCTGCAAAGACCCATGATACAGTCTCCAGATTCTGTGTGAAAAGTTCTCTTCATCTTCCTTGGAATTCTCTATCTTCTGGCTACAGAAATTCATGTTGAAAGTTGATTTTTAGTACTTTCCAAATGTAGTTTCTCCTTCTCTCCCTCCACTGCCTCTCTCCGTCCCTTCCTCCTTTCCTCCTCCCTCTGTCCCTCCCTTTCTTCTTTCCCTCCTTCTCTTGTCTCTCTTCTTTATATTCTGTGTTTTCCAGCATGTTTTATTATTTGACCATAATTATTAATACAATGCAATTAAACAGTTTTTGGATAATCAATCCATTCCAAGTTATTTTTGAGTTAAAATTTAAGCTCTGCATTAATCCATCTGCCTGTTTACAGTTTTAGAGGCCATTCTCAGAAGCCAAGTCCAGGCAACGTGCTTCCATATTAGCTGATGTCTTTGCAGAGGACCCTGCAGCCCATCCCAGCCACCCACATTCTATAAATGAGCACTTTGCCCTGAGACCTGTGCTTTACCAGGCAGACAGGCAAGGATAGTCTCTGAGACCCTGGTGTGCATGTTACGGTGGCTCTGGGCCTCAGATTGAGGTGTTTCAATCACTTCAAGGTAATGTATTTTTAGAGTTGGAAAAGCAGTTAAAGGATGTGTTGGGAAATATTGGTGATTTCCAATATGGATCTTGTTATGTGGTGACCCACAAACACTGGAAAATGGATTTTAAATGACATTTCAATGTACATATGATAAAATGTGTGTATGTGTATGTGTGTGTTTGTGTGTGTTCATGGTCCACTCCTGATTTTCCTGATTACAGGTGCCTGTGGGGACATGTTGATGACCCAGGCTCCAGGCTCCATGGCTATGTGAAAGGTGAAAAAGTGCCCGGAAAAAAGACTCCAGATGTGGGAACTCATGCAAGAGATATTTTATTAGGCAGATGAACCATGTCTGCCCTGAAGAGAAAGAGAAAGAGAGAGAGAACATGGTTGAGGAGCTTCTTTTAAGCTCTCAAAATTCACAGGAAAATGACGATAGGGCCAATTGTTGAAAGTTGAATTTTGGCAGTGTAGGGATCTGCCAATGGTTGGCAAGGACAGGCTGATGAATGGACCAATGGTGGGCTAGCCACAGGGAAGCGGGGGAGAGCTGTGATCCCCCTTACCTTACCCAGGAGTGTCCTGTGCCCCATTGCCAACTAGGGAGCCTCCTGAGGTTGGATGGTGGGCTGATAGGCAGCCCTATGCAAGGGTCCAGCTGCAGGGTAATCCCACTGACAGCCTGCTACCTGTTCTGGGAGCTGACAGGGGGCGGGGCCTCAAGGGCAGAGCACTGCTCTGACAGCTTTGGTTGCGTCTGCCTGATAGGCGTGGCTATCGCAGCTTTTTACATTACACTTTTTATGCAGGAAACATTGTCACCATCAGTTGCAAGTCCAGCCAGAGTCTCTTATCCAAGCAAAAGGACAATTTGGGTTGGCACCAGCAGAAGCCAAGCCCAGTCCCCAGGATGCACCTCCCCTGGGTGTCCACTGGGGCAGCTTGGTTCCCATGAAGGTTCAGGGGCAGTGGGTCAGGGACAGATTTCCTTCTCCCCATCAGCAGCCTCCAGACTGAGAATGTGGCAGAGTGTTCCTTCAGCAGCACCACGTGCTCCTGTCACAGAGATTCAACCTCAGACACAAACCTCCCCACAGGTGGCAGGTCATGCAGTCTTTGCTGCTCCTGACAGGGCCCTGAACTTTCCTGCCTCCTCTTTCCTGACAGGTCACATATTTTGATTTATTGCTTGGAAGTTTTTCAGGGCCCAGGAGAAAATAAGAATGCAGACCTTTACTGGGTATTTATTTATTTATTTATTTATTTATTTATGTGGAAATCCTCAAGCACAAATGCTGGGACTTCTCCTGGAGACAGTCAAGAGCTTTCAGGTCACAGGAATCTCAGGTTTCCATGGACAGATCACAGGACTGATCCAATCTTTAGTCTTCACATTCACAGTAGAATCTAGTGATTTCACACACTGAAGAAGAATTCTTCCCTGGGCCTCCTCCAATCTGCACCTTGTCCATTTTGATTCCTTGTCCTCCTGGTCTCCCTCTTGACCTGTGATCAAACCCTTGGCATAGATCTCTCTCTCTCTCTCTCTCTCTCTCTCTCTCTCTCTCTCTCTCTCCTCCCACCTCTCTCTTCCTCTCTCTTTGTTTCCTTCTGCAAACCCTGCCTATCAGATGAGCAATTCTGGTGAAGTGCACTCTACATGGTTCCCTGCTCTGCTTCCACTTCTGGCCCTGTCCTCTTCTCATTTTTGTCAACTCTTCTCATAATTTCCTTTTTATTTCCATAATTTATTACAAAATTGCATAACCATAAAGGCCTGAGCCAAAGCAGAATGGTCACTCCATGTCACAGCCTTAGGATGCATATTTCCATACGTTTAAAGTACATGTGATCTCAGGTGTGCTCTTTCTTCCACAGGCCATTCTCTAGTTCCTTAGCTCTGTTACTCAGACACAGGTGAAGGCAAATTCCCTGACCTTTCCTCATTCTGGGTCCACTTTCTATGCAGGTCCATCCCTGGGCAGTTTTGTCTGATTTTCTGATGGAAGGATTTGGTGTTCAGGTCCCCTCCATCTTGTGTTCAGACAGTGTTGATCCATGTGCACCTGCAGGGCACCAGGGCACCATCTTGATAGCCTAGAATTGGCCTTTCCACCTCTGATTGTTCCCAGATGGAGGTGTGCTTTCTGGGTGAGAGGTGGGGAGTGTGGAGGCTACACCTAAACAAATACCTGCTGGATCCCGGAACAATAAGAGAGAGCACAAGATTGAGTTCAAGCACTAGGAGCCATTTCCATAAACTTCCTTTTATTAATTATTGTAGGCTAATTCTTTCTCTGTGTTTGTGAATTTTTCAGAGAAGAGAACTTGTATAACCAGGGGACCTCTAGAAATTCCTTACATCATTGCTGTCCGTGTGCCAGAGTCTTGCCCAGGGCACAGGTCCTGCTCCTTCAGCAGTGTTCACGCTCATCCTCTCTATTCATTCAGAAGGTATAAGGACCACTTTTTCCTTGCCCTCCATATGCCAAACCAGGCTGCAGCAGCTGACAGGGCCACGAAGGGTTTGGCCTGATCTGTGACCAAGGTAGTCATGGTCCACAGACCTCAGCTGCACCCTGTTCCCCTGAGTTCCCAGCATCTTCTTTTCACAGACTCAGAGAGTCTTCTGTGCTGATGCGCAGACCAGCAGACATGTGGCAGCTGGGCCACCAAGGCAGGAGGTGTTGATCAGGGCTGCACCAGTGTGTTAGGATAATGTGCAGCTTGCCAGCATCACCCCACCATTCTCAGTCTCCACCCTGCTGATTTTCAGTGTGAAGTCTGTCCCTGACTCACTGCCACTGGACCTTTCTGGGATGCTAGTCCTGTTGGAAACCTGATATATTAGAGCCCATGGAAACTGGCATGGCTTTTGTACAAGCCTTTACTACTAGGTTTTTCCATCACAGCATAGGATGCTCTGACTGGACTTGCAGGAGATGGAGGCTGGCTCTCCAGGGGTGACAAGGAGGGAGAGAAGAATCTGGGTCAGGACAATATCCCCACTGGACCCTGAAATAATAACAGACAAATGCAAGGTTATGTAGTCCCTTTATGAAACATATTTGATTTCTCTGTTCTTATTTCCAAATGAATTAATTTTTATTTTGAGTTATATAGCAAAAGTATCAATTTTTAAAAGGACTTAAGTTTTTGAAGCTATGACAGTCTCTCTTTAATTCACCTAGAACATCTTCCTCTATCTTTGTGACAATATTGATCAAAACAAGGTTGTTTGATTCTTATGTCTTCTCTCTCATATTAATCAAAATCACCTGCCTCATCATGGAGGACAAGGCCTGCTCATCACTCATGTGGACAGAGCACACACACAGAGAATGGGGGCCACAGGGCTTACCTACTTCCCCATTTTCCTTCCTCATCCCCTCTGTCATCACCAGGGGTCCAGAGAATCAGCAGCCCCAGGAGCTGAGCAGGGAGCCTCATTTTGAGAAGTTGGTCTGAGGAGTCCTGGTGAGTCAAAGCCAGGTTAGATGCAAATGTCCTGGTGGGTGCTGGGGTGGAAAGACTTAAGGAGTGTGGGGCCTGCCTTGAGAGCCCAGGAATATCAAATGTCTTCTGTATTTGGAGGAAGTGCAATAGAGAAACAACCCAGTGGGGTTGTTGTGGGTTGTGGACAGGAAACCCATCTTGGAAGTCTGGCCTGTGAGGGGTCATTGTGTCCAGGGCATGCCACCCTAAGAGAGCATTGACCCAACTATATGGATGTTGCCTGCAGGTCAGTCTCTTGGAAGGGAATGGCCACCCTGCTGGCTCTATCCCAGCTAAGGAGAGATGGTGATAAGTACCACCTCACAGGTATTTATTGTTTTGAAATTTTTCTGCCCACAACATGAAGTTCAGGTAGTTCCAGAGCTTCTGGTGTCTACTTTTACTTGGAGAAATACAAGAACGTCAGAAACCATGTGTTGATGCCATCGTTCTCTGGCCTAGTGAATGAAATAAGAGCCCAAAATTCAAAATAAACTTGTGAGAAAGAAACCTGTGTTTCAGCTGGAAACCCAATAGCCCTGCCCAAGGCCAGAGGACAAGGGAAGTGTCCACCTGTGGCAGTGGGTGTGAAATTCCTGGGAGCTAGGTCTATAAACTGGTAGACATCCTGTCCTAGTGATCTCCAAGTGTGTGATACTCAGAGTCATCCAAATGTTTCCCAAGAGAAAACCCCTTGAGGTCACTGGACAGAATGGACAAGGGAGGAATCTATGTTAGTTTCTTCCTATGGATGAGAGAGAATTCCTTCCTCCATCTTCTTTTCCTTGTCAGAGACACTGGGCCACAGGTGTCACAGTCTTTGGTTTACAACAGGACTGAGCCCAGACTCTCAATACCTTAGGGGGATTCCTTCTGCACTGACGTTCTCCTGGGCCTCACTGTGAATGGCAGCTGTGACTACTACACTGGGACATTAGTTTCAGACTTCCTTCTCCCTTCTATTCCTTCTATTTATTTATCTACTTCTTTTACATTGGCGTGTTGTAGATACAGAGGAGCTGGAATTCACTGTGGTTATTTAGTATCTGTGTCTATGAACATGGTGTGATGTGCTCACAACCATTCCACATTGCCTCCCCTTCCAGTTCCCACCCCAGCCCTCCATCTCTGGCTCCTTCTCCACTGTTCTTCCCTCTGTCCTCCTGACATCTGATCCCCTCTTTTTGCCCTTCTTTTGCTCTAGCTTCTGTATAGGACAGACAATGCTTGATCCATGACTTTCTGAGTCTGGCTTATTTCACTTAGCATGAATTCTCCAGGTCCACCCATTACCAGCAAATACCATCATTTTATTCTTCTCCTGGACATGAGTTCACCCTAGATTGTGTGAGTGTGGACAGGTTCAGAAGATCTCAATAGCAGAAGAAGGCAGAACCTGACCACCCTGCAGAGCAAACAGAGAGCTGAGCATTCTCGCAGTCACGTGCCATGTGGGATGATTGCTTATTGTGTGGAGTTTTCTGATCTTTCTGTTGAGATGTGGCAGCTTGATATCTCTCCTTCTTCTCTATTGCTGAGTAACAAACTTCCAACTATTAAGCAAAGTCAATTCAGGTCTGAGAACACTGAAATGGAGCAGTCAGTTGGCAGCTCTCCTTGCTGAAGTTCAGGGTATTCTTCCAGCTCAAGTGTCTGTGGCAGATCATATTTCCATAGTTGTATGATGAGGTCTGAATTTCTCTAGTGGCCATCAGCATACAGCTCCTGCAAGTTGCCCTAATAGCATTCAGTGTGACCACCACTGGGACCAGCATTAGAGCAGCTCCCCACATTAAATCTCCCATGTCATGGTAGTTCCTTCCTCACTATATGCTGATGTGATGGGCTTCCATGATGAAGGACAGCCTAGTCAGGTATCTCTGCCTCTCTTAAGGTCAAGTTATTTGAATACCTCTCCACAATCCTTCATAAGAAATTTCTCCAAAATTCCTGTTGGAATACCTGGGGAAGGTGTTGGTTGGTATCAGGCATTGGTTTTGGGGCCAACAATTTAGAATCTTGTCCACATACTACTGTTGTTTATCACTTACCATGGTGACTGAATTCCTGCTGGGTATTTGGAAATGGGCATTGTTTGGAGGATTCAATTCTCAATATGATCATTTGATTCCAGATAAGGTTAGGATAAAAGGTTAATCTTGAAGTTGGCACAGAAATGACAATGGCTTCCCTGTCTTCCTTAGAATCAGCCTCACCTCACTGACAGGGCTCCATGGCCTCCCAGTCTCAGGCCCATGTTTGCCTCCACACACTGATTCTTTGTCTTCCTTCAACAGGACCAGCCCATTCTCCTTCCAACCATGACTAAGGCTGCTGTGCAGCCTGTGAATGTGTGGACAAGCCATGCAGTGGCCACTGAGGTTGGTCTCCCAAGCGTCAGTCTTGGTGATTTCACCTATGAATTCCCACCTCAGACCTTTAGGCTCACAATTCCTCGGTGCTAGTTCAGATCCCAGTGGATTCATTCTGATGCCACATGCTGATGTCTTCATGGAAACCAGACACCTATTATTTCTGAAGGCTGTCCAGTGGCCTCTTCTGAATCCCAGGTATCTTCCCAGCTGGAGGAGACATGGCATGGTCAATGTAAGAGTCACCCAGTAAGGATTAGAATCTTGAGTCTGCATCTTAAGGATTGTGGGTGATGTTGGGTTAATTACTTCACTTTCCCCAAGCTTCAGCTTCTCATCTGAAACATGGGCGTAATAACATCTCTCCTAGAAAGTTGCCTGATGAGTAATGAAATAGCATCTGTGAATTATTATGTAGCTCATTGTCTGGGTACACAGTTATCACTAATTTTTTTGGTTAGATCTAGTTTCATGAGAAGTAAATGTACAGATATGTGGTTAATGGTCAGAGGGGCTTCCATATTTTTCTCCTTCACAGTAACCAGAGTCATGTTAAAACAACCAAGCAGCATAGCTTGGTGGTGCACACCTGTGATCCCAGTGTCTCAGGGTACTGAGGAAGGAAGATTGTAAGTCAGAGGCCAGCCTATGTAACTCAGCCAGACCCTTACCAAAATAAAAATTAAAAAAAATTAAATTAAAAACAAATTTAAAAAAAATTAAAAAAATTAAAAAAAAAAATATATATATATATAAAACAAGACTGGGAAAGAAGAAAGAAGAAAAGAGTGCCTTGGGGTTCATGGTACATTCCCTAGCACTGCATATAAACAAACAACCACAAAACAAATCCCCCAATACCAAGTCACATGCTCTCCTGGGTAAATTCTGTGAAGGTTTCTTACTTCCCTTAGAAGCTCACTGTCCTTGTCTTAGGTTCTATTTTCCCATCCTTGGTCTGTGGGTTTGGAACTTCATGGAGAGATCTGTAAGCTTCCATTGTCTGGATCTGAGCTCCCAGAGTTAAAGGAGGATGGTCAGGTAGGATGGGCATGGCATTTGTTTTTTTCTATATACAGTTCTGTGTTCAAACCCACAGTCTCCCACCTGCCAAGCAGGCCTCAAGGTGAATCTCAGCCTCAGAGTTGGGATGTTGGTGAACTCAGCAGGAGGCTGAAGGGATCATCCCTGATCCCTGCTTCTGCCTGGTGGCAGGGATGTAGCAGGCCCTTGTCCCCAGTACATTCTGCCTGGTTCTCCTGTCTGATCCTCTGTGTGCTGAGTTCTTTCCCTCTCAGGACCTTGGCCTGCTGCAGAGACTGGTGCTACCTCCTTTCCCTTTCCTTTGTCTGTGTTTCCAGTCCTGCTCAGAACCCTGGAACTCCCCCATGAGGAGTCTGATTTGGGGACTTTAACCATCAGTCTCTTCCTGGGGGAGCAGGAAACCCTGCATCTTCCATGTGGTGGGTTTTGTTCCCATGCTAGTTTCCTCTTCAGTGAAGTAAGGGTATCTCTGGTGCATATAAGTCACCAATGTCCATGGCATCTGTGGTACATGCTGCAAAGTAGGCTGAGGTCAGAGAGGTATTTGCCTTGGGGGCCAAATTTAAGGAGGTTCTTAATGTGAGGATTCTCATGAATTCATTTTAATGCAATATTAAAAATGTTAAATATGCAAATATGCTTCAATGACAAAAAGTCATAATTTTAAAAATGAACTGATGTATGTTTTCAATTGAGACATATCAGTAGGGACTGTTTTGGAAAGTGGCAATCCAGTATTTGGAAGTTTCTTTAGTCGATGAATTTTCCTCTTTCTGTCACCAGTTGGAGTTGACCATGGGTGAGAGGTGGTGGCTGGTGGGGAGATGCAGGAGGATTTCCCAACAGCACCATTGGCTAGTAGCTAAAGACCATCTCAGCAACAGTCAGCAAGTTGCTGCAGTGCATAGAGCCACCTGTGTGTAGCATTGTCTGCTGTGGACTGTCAGGAGTGTGTCTCCCATGAGAGCAGAGCCTCTAGGAATCCCATAGGATGGACCTAACCCATGTCCTGGCACCCACACATTCTGTGTGAGCCTGTTTCCTACATGGAGGATGAGGACTAAGGACATTTTAGGGTTCTGAATCTTCAGAGCTCTATACCCTGAGATACAGAAGCAGTTCAGCAGCTTGGCTCATGAGCACAGGAGGTCCTCAGGAAGAGGAAGGCTGCTGAGAGACCTTCCTGAAGGCATGCAGTGTGTGAGAGTGGTTGGAAGAGGGGAGCGCTGAGTTCTGTTTCAAGGTCACCTTCCAATCCTCTCTAGCTTTTGCAGGGAGCTCAGAACAGATATTTGACCCATTTCTGGATCATGCACAGAAATTGGAGAATGCAAGGGACCCAGAACATTGCTCCGGATTGGGCAATGGACTCTGGATGCTGTTGCAGATACTGGTCTTGCTGCTGAAATGCCATTAGATGTTGTTTTCTTTCTTGCTCTTCTCAAAATCAGGTGGGCAAAGATTTAAGACACAAGGTTGTTTGAGTTGGGCACCATGAAGCCATGTAACCTCATGAAGCATTGCTCTGGAGTGTCCTCTTACTTGAATGTCTCATGGAAGAAGTGTTACATTAGTTCATGAATCTACAGGATAAAAGGCACAAGATGTTTCATTTCATATGAGAAAAAGACACAATTGCCAAGTTAAGTTCAAATTGCTCCAGTAGATAACAGTGGGGGAAGGTTTTTATTCACTTCACACCGAGATCAGATGAAGAAATGAGAGCCCAGTCTTGAAGCATCTAAAGAAATAAATTCAGAGTACTTACGATAGCTTATGTTAATCCTCTTTACTTCTGCTGTTTTGCTGGACTCTCGACTGGAGAAGGAGGATGGACACAAGATTCATCCTTGACACCTGGTCTTGGCCTCAGCTCTGCCTGAACTCAGTGAGTGACCTGGTTAGGCATTTCTGCTCTGGATTTTTCCCTAGTTCCCAAGCATGGCAGCTGGCTTCTGAGCTTCTCTCTGGGTTTGAGTGTTTGTGTCATTGAGATGGACAGGTGAGTGAGCTGTCTTCTTGGAGCTGTAGAACATTAGTGTGGAGAGCAGAGGGCACAGGATCCTGTGGACACTCAGGTGGCTCACCTTCAGGTTCTTCTCACTTAATTTTGTGGTATATTGTCCCACTTCTTTCCTACAAGAGGGCGACATGAACCTGCACATAAACTCACAATACCCTCAGCCATTGAAAGACTGACCTGATTCAAGTATAAATTTAATTTGACATTTTTATCTGTAAGACAGCAACATTATAGGAAGTGAACAAAACATCGTGGTCTCTCACTACTGTCACTTAGTTTTCTTTTGTGCATTCATAGCACTCTGGAAGGGTAGATGTCCCCACTGTCTCACATGTCATAGATGACACCAGTGAATCTTACCCAGGCTATGTCCTCCAGGGCCATGAAGGGGCTGCTCCCCATTTTCATGCAGGGACCCAGACTAGGGAAGTTCTGTACCCTTGTGTTTACACCATGGGGAGAACATGGCCTCTAGTTGCTTCTGCAGGAATTTAGGCCTGGAAGTGAATGGCTGATTGAAGGTTATTTTTACCTGTTAGAGAAAACTCTTTTCTTAAAGATAAAAAAAAATAAATCGCTGTTTAAGAAGTCAAACAGTGAAGAGATTAAAAAAAAAGAGCAACTTTGTATTTTGCCAGGAAACTCATATAAGATAACCTCCTTTGTGAGCTGCTAATTTTATGAAAGATATTCCGATGTATATGCTAAATCAGTGAAGCACTGTTGCCCTCTACAGTCAATAGAAATTTTAGTTTTGCCAATACTTTTTTTGGGGGGAGAAAATTGGTAATTGAACTCATGGGCACTCAACCACTGAGGCACATCCCCAGCCTTTTTTAATATTTTATTTAGAGACAGAGTCTCACTGAGTTGATTAGTGCCATGCCAATGTTGCTGAGGCTGGCTTTGAACTTGCAATCCTCCTGCCTCATCCCGTCCAACCGCCGGGAATACAAATGTGCACCACTGAGCCCAGCTTAGTTTTGCCAATACTTTGTTGATTTTCTTATCATTCCTCTGCATGCACTGTGTATTTCTGTGTGAAATATTGCCCCAACCAGCAGCTTAAACCATTAGCATTTTACTCTCCCCATCTCTACAAATGAGGAATCAGCAGCGGCTTCCCAGGTGGTTCTGACTTAAGGTGTGCCTTCAAGTGTTGTGGGATGTGAGCCACAGGTGCAGCCATGGCGGGACTTACCTGGTGGATCTCCAGGGGCCTCCCTTACATTGGAAGTTGATGTTTCCATTGGCAATGTCCTGGGGTTCTCACTCTGGTCCTGTCCTGGGCTACCTGGGGGTCCTCACCTGATGTCCTCTGGTTTTCTCTGGAGCAGTTCTCCTCCCAGAGTGGTCAGCAGGCAGAAGTCTCAGTATTTTGGCCTCTCATGTCACTCACTGCCACTTCCTGGCACTGAACTGGGAACAGGCCAGCCCTGTCCTGTGTGGAGGAAGAGTGTTGAACAGCTGGAGGGGACTCTGTAAGTGGGGCCCTGGGGCCTCTTGGAGGCTGAGTCTTCCTCTGACTTTCCCCTGGAGGCCTCTAGCATTCTTTGACCCACGATTCTGCAGCAAAGTATTTTCAATTGTTCTCAAAATATTTTCAATTGTCAGGCATGTGACTCTTGGTAGCCACACACTGCATGCTGCCTGTTATCATTGTAAGGATAGTGGAAAAAATATTAAAGGTATTTAAATAGGAAAGGAAGGATTTTTTCAGTCTTTCCTTGTTTACCATCCTCTGTCCAATTGAAGCCTTCCTCTGCTGCCACCTGCTTTTTTCTAGGAAGAGTCATGTGGGCATTTCCTGTCCTGTGCAATGACCCATGATGCATTCTCCAGGTTCTGTGTGACAAGGTTTCTTCATTCCCTCTGAAATCTCAATTTTCAGGCTATAGAATTTTGGGTTTAATTTGCTGTTGAGTACTTGGAAGATGTAGCTTCTCCTCTTCTCCCTGCACTGCCTCCCTCCCTCCTTCTTTCTCCTCTCTTCTTTATATACTTTGTTGTTTTACAGCATGTTTTATTACTTGACCAGGATTATTAATCTAGCATAATTAGTTTTAATTTTTGGAATACTGAATCCTTTCTGAGTCATTTTTCTATTAAAATAGGAACTCTTCATCCATTCATCTGCATATTCACAGCTTTAGAGTCTATTTTCAGAACCCACAGTCCAGGCAAATTTCTTTCCTATTTGCTGCTGCCTTTGCATAGGCCCCTGCAGTCTGGCCAGCTGCCCATATTTTATAAATGAGCACCTTTCCATGAGACCAGAGCTGGGTCAGGCAGGCAGGGCAGAAGGACGGTGTCCCACACCATGATTATGCATGTTCCTGTAGCTCTGGGACTCAGGTAAGGAAATTAAATGCTTCAATGGCTTCAGAGTAATAACTTTGTAGATTTGGGGAAGACATTAAAAAGATGTGTTGGGAAATAATGGCAATTTCCATTTGAGCCTAATTATGAACTGACTCACCCCTTGAAAATAGATTTTAAATGAGATTTCAAAGTACATATGATAATTGTGTGTGTTTGTGTGTGTGTGTGTGTGTGTGTGTGTGTGTGTGTGTTTGATCATGGTCCATTCATGATTCTGATTTCAGGTGTCTGTCGGAACATCGTGATGACCCAGTCTCCAGGCTCCCTGTGTCTGCAGAAGACATAGCCAACATCACCTGCAAGTCCAGCCACACTCTTTTATCCAACCAGAAGTACTACTTGGTGTGGCACCAACAGAAACCAGGACAGGCTCTCAGTCTGCTCATCTCCTGGGCATCCACACAGGTATCTGAGGTCCCATTGAGGTTCAGGGGCAGTGAATGAGGGACAGATCTTCCTCTCCCCATCAGCAGGCTTCAGGCTGAGGACATGGCAGAATATTCCTATCAGCAATATCACAGTGCAGTTTTGCTGCCCTGGCTGCTTCCTCCTCATAGGCCCCTGAGCTTTACCTGCCTCTTCTCTGACTGACAGGTCACATTAAAAAAAAAATTTAATTTATTTTTTTAAATTTTTTTATTTTTTAAAATTTTTCATTTTGATTCATTGTACACAAATGGGGTTCAACTTTTCACTTCTAGGTTTGTGCATGATGTACATTCATACCATTCATGTAATCATACATGTACATAGGGTAATGATATCTATCTCATTCCACCATTTTTCATACCAACACCAACTCCCCTCTCATTTCCCTCATCATAATCTAAAGTTCCTTCATTCTTCTCTCATCCCACACCCCCAACCTGATTATATATCATCATCCACTTATCAGGGAAAATATTAGGCCTTTGATTTTTGGGGATTGACTTACTTCCCTTAGCAAGATATTCTCCTTATTAAATTCTTGGAGGGTTTGCAGGGCCCAGGAGAAAATTGAGGAACAGGGTCTTTTTCTGGATATTTATTTATTTAGTGGAAGAGTAGAGGATTCCTGGTGAGTCAAGGCCTGGTTAGAGCTCAGCTTTTATCTCAGCCTTTTATGCAGGTCCTTCCCAGGTACCAGCCTGCAGATGCCCTGGTATGTGCTTGGGAGGTAAGAGTGAGGGAGGGTAGGGCCTGCCTTTTGCACCTAGGGACATCAAATGTCTTCTATAGTTGGAGGAAATACAATAGAGAAAAAGCCCATGGATTGGGCAGAATGGCCCATCATGGAAGCCTGGCTGTGTGTGTGTGTGTGTGTGTGTGTGTGTGTGTCCACAGTGATGGTGCCAAGGTTCTGCCACCCTAACATGGCACGTTTCCAACAATATGGAAGATGCCTGCAGGTCAGCCACCAAGAGGGAATCAGGAACCCTTCTGGTTCTGTCCCAGCTAAGGAGACAAGGTGACAAATTCCACCTCAAAAATATTGATCTTTGAATTTTCTACCAGCCACAGCATAGAGTTGAGCTGTTTACAGAGCTTCTAGTGAATGCTGTTCCATGGAGAAATACAAGAATGTAAGGAACAGTGTTAGAGGTTGCCTTCTCCTGACATAGTGAATGTAATAAGAACACAATGGTCAAAAGAAGCTGGTGGGAAAGAAACCTCTGTATCAGCTGGATATCCATCACCCTGCCCAAGACAAGAGGAGAAGGGACATGTCCAGATGAGACAGTGAGTGTGAATTTCCCAGGTTCTCTTTTTATAAACTGGTGGACATCCTGTCCTAGTGATCTGCATGTGTGTGACACTCAGAATCATCCAAACCCTTCCCAGGAGAAGAACACCTTGAGGCCACTGGACAGAGTGGGCAAGGGAGGATTCTGTGTTAGTTCTTTCTCACTGATGATAGAGAATTCCTCCTCCTTTGATGTTGCATTTTGGGGAAACTGGGCAGCAGCTGTTACCATGCAGAATTTAAAAGTAGATTTCCTGTGTAGGAATTTAGTCCAGGCTCACCATGTCTCAGGGTATTCCATCTACATTGATCTTCTCCTGGGCTTTACTCCAGGGAGTCACTCTGGAGAGGGGTTTGGCTGCTATGGGAAATTAGACTCAGACTTTCTCCTTGAAAGTTGAAGTGAGTGAGCCTATGTTGTTTTGGCCAACAAGGGTAAGCTGTTTTTCCAGAGCACTCAGGTACTCTGACACTTGCTTTCCACATTTTGGAACTTGGTGTGTGGGACACAATCAACTAAGGACCCTGTCATGTTATTTCTTAGTTAAAATACACCTCTATGACTCTCTTGTCCTGAGGGTACAGCCTCCCACTAAACACTGTGAAGCAGGAGCGTGTTGATGGTGGCATTTCTGGTTTCTGGAGACCCCATTTTCCATCTACCTGATCTTAAGGAGTAGAAGTAAATGAAATGAAGTAAAATGAGTTGGAGCTCATTGAGCAAGTGCAAAGCAAACGTCAAGAGTGTACCAAGGTCCAGAGTGTAGACAGTGTATCAGAAACTGATTTGTACCACTGCCTTTTTTTCACATCTTTGTCCTCAGGAATTAGGAGCTTCCTCAAGCCATGTAATTGTGGTTTGTATGTTGCGGGATATTGCAGTTCCAGGAGAAGTTGAATCTGACTTACGAATTTAGTTTCCTATTTTATAATTAAAATAATCATGTCACACATTATCTGAGGCAAATATGAGGCTGTTCTGACTGAGTAAATAGAAATGCTCAAACACACATTTGTTGTATTATTTCTGATTTAAAGTGAAAGTTTCAAGATCAGTTTAATAATTCCCATTGGATATCAAATACCATCTAGTTTCAATAATATCCAGTTTATTACTCTGTTTATTCTTTTTCAGTTTCTAGTACTTTGTCATCATGCAAAGTTTGTAATATTTTTCATAATTCTAAATCTGAAGACTGGGGAGGTTTGGGTTTTGTTTGTTTGTTTGTTTGTTTGATCTTCTTTGTTGAATTCTGTGTTTTCCAGTCATAGAAATACACTTTCTGTGGTGGTATGTTTGCTCTTGGGACCTGTCAGATATTTTCCCAGCAAATAATCCAGCCATTTTGCTTCCTTATTAGCTGATGCCCTTCCATGTCCCCTCCAGCCCAGCCTGTTGCCCACATTTCATAAATGAAGACTTTACCATGAGACCTGAGATGTCAGCCAGGTTGCACAGCGGGATGGTCCCAGACCCAGGTGTGCATATTCCTGTGGCTCTGGTGTCTGGTGAGAAATTTAAAAGCTTCAATGTCCGCAGAGTAGTATGTTCATGGATTTGAAAAGAGAAATGTAAGCTATAGTGAGAAATAATCACTACTGCCAGTATGGACCTAATTATATGCTGACATTTAATAGTGATAGAAAATGAATTTAAAATGACATATTCAAACATAGAAGTTAAAAATTGTGTGTGTGTATGTGTGTTTGTGTGTGTGTGCATGTATATGATCATAGGTCACTGTGATTGTAGGTCCCTGTGGGGACATGGTGATAACCTAGTCTCCATGTACCCTGGCTGTGTCTGCAGGTGACATGGGCACTATCAGTAGCAAGTCCAGCCAGTCTCTGATCCAACCAGAATGCTGACTTGGCTTGGCACCAGCAGAAGCCAGGACAGGCCACAGACTGCTCCTCTGCTGGGCATCCATGTGGGCTGCTGGGGTCCATGGGGATTCAGTGGCAGTGAGTCAGGGACAGATTTCCCTCTTCCCATCAGCAGGCTCCAGGCTGAGGACTTGACAGAGTGTTCCTGTCAGAAGCACCTGTCAGGAGCACCACACTGATCCTACAACAGAGCTTCAGCCTCAGACTCAAACCTCTCACCACATCAAGGGTCACCATGTGTTTGAGTCCCTGCTGCTTCTCCTCATATGGCCCTGAGCTTTCCTGCCTCCTGTCCCCTGACAGGTCACATGATTTGATTTATTGCTTGGAGGGTTTGTGGAGTCTTGGACAGGAGAAAATAAAGAACCAGGGCTTTTCAGCCTTGAAGGCAGGTCCTCCCCAGGAGCAACATGCAAATGTCCTGGTGGGTTCTGGGATGGAAAGGGTGAGGGAGGGTGGGGCCAGCCTTGAGAGCCCAGGGTACATATAATGTCTTCTATATTTGGAGGAAATACAGTAGAGAAACTGCCTGTGGTGTGGACAGGATGCACCATCATGGAAGACTGGTGCTTTGGGGGGTTATGTTGTCCAGGGCCTGGAACCCTAAGACAGCACAGACTCTAGGATATGGATGTTTTCTGTAAGTTGGATTCTGGAAGTGGCCACCTTGCTG
This sequence comes from Glaucomys volans, assembly GCA_020662805.1. Taxonomy (NCBI): domain Eukaryota; kingdom Metazoa; phylum Chordata; class Mammalia; order Rodentia; family Sciuridae; genus Glaucomys; species Glaucomys volans. The sequence goes on along the minus strand of JAJEJO010054192.1, from coordinate 3,873 downwards.
TCTCCCTCCCACTTAAGGAGAGAAAGTGAAAAGTCCCAACTCACAGGTATTCATTTTCTGAAATTCTGCCCACAACTCGGAGTTGAGGTAGTTGCAGAGCTTCTGGCATCTTCTGTTACCTGGAGAAATACAAGAATGTCAGGACACATGTGTAGGCATTATCATTTTATGGCCTAGTGAATGAAATAAGAGGACAGGTTCAAAATAAACTGGTGACAAAGAAACCTGTGTTTCAACTGCAGACTCAGTAGCCCTGTTCAAGGCCAGAGGAGAAGGGGTGTGTCCACCTGGGACAGTGACTGTGAAATTCTGGGAAATAGGTCTATAAATTGGTGGACCCCGGTGGCCTTGTCCTGGTCATCTCTATGTGTGTGACACTCAGAGTCATCCAAACATTTCCCAAGGGAAGAAGCCCTTGAGGCCACTGGACAGAGTGGACAAGGGAGGAATCTATGTTAATTCCTTATTATCGATGAGAGAGAATTCATTCCTCCACCTGATGTTCCTTGTCAGAGACCCTGGGTCATGGGTGTCATAAGTTCTCATTTCAACAGGAGATTCCATGTATGAGAAGAGGACTGAGTCCTGGATTTTCATGTCTTGGGGTGATTCCATCTGCATTGATGTTCTCCTGGGTCTTGTTCCAAGGGGCTATTTGCCAGGTGGCTGCTTCCATTGCACAGGGTATTAGTTTCCTTCTCCCTTGTCTTCCTTTCATCTCTGTCTCCTTCTACATTCTTCTTCCCTCTGTCCTTATGACATCTGATCCCCCCCTTGCTGCCCCTCCTTTGCTCTAGTTTCTTTACAGAAGAGATGACATTTGATCCTTGACTTTCTGAGTCTGGCTAATTTCACTTAGCATGATGTTCTCCAGTTCCACCCATTACCAGCAAATGCCATCATTTCATTCTTCTTTCTGGCCATGATTTCACCCTAGATCATGCTGGTGTGGACAGGTTGGGACAATCTCTATGGCAGAAGAAGCCAGAACCTGACCACACTGCAAACAGACAGCTGAGCATTCTTTCAGCCATGAGCCACATGGGATGATTGCTACTAGTTTTTAGTAGTTTTAGTTTTCTGATCCTTCTGTTGAGATGTGGCAGGTTGCTATATCTCCTCATTTTCTATTGCTGAGCAACAAATTTCCAACTAGTAAGTGAAGTCTTCCTTCACAGGCCTGTCCCTCAGGAGTCCAGGCTGGGTTCTCAGTTCAGATCTGACAAGAATGAAGTGCAGCACTCAGTGTGCAGCTCTCTGTGCTGAAGTCCAGGGTCTCCTTCCAGCTCAAGTGTCTGTGGCAGAGCCATCTTTCCAGAGTTGTAGGGTAAAGTCTGAATGTCCCTTGTGGCCATCAGCATGCAGCTCCTGCAAACTGTCCTAATACTTTTCAGTGTGTCTTCTGCCACCTCCAAGAACAGCATTAGAGCAGCTACCCACATCCAATTTTCCATGTCATGAGAACCCCTTCTTCTCTATATGCCAAAGTGAAAAACTTCCAAGAAGAGGGACAGTCCAGTCAGGTCCTCTCTGCCTCTCTTAAAGTCTCCCTGTTTGAATATATCTCCAAAATCCTTCATAAGAAATCTTTCCAAAATTTCTGCTGTAATACCTAGGAAAGGTGTTGATATCAGGGCATTGATTTTGGGACCAGCAGTTTAGAATCTTGTCCACAGATTACTGTTGTTTGTCACTTACCATAATGACTGAATTCCTGTTGGATATTTGGAAGTGGACATTGTTTGGAGGATTCAACCTTAATATGATCATTTGTTTCCAGATAACAATAGGAGAAAAGTTTAACACTGAAGTTGGCACAGGAATGACAATGGCTTCCCTGTCTTCCTTGTGAGTCAGCTGTCCCACATACTAAATACTCAGTGAGCACATGAACTGCTTCTGTCCTCCACCCACAGGTGCTCACTGCCCTTACCATAGGCCTCAAGCTCACTGGCAGAGCTCCTTGTCCTCCCAGCCTCAGGCCCAAGTCTGCCTCCACACACTGATGGTCTTCCTTCGTCGTCCTCCCAGCTCTGAAGAAGGCTACTGTGCAACCTGGAACGTGGGGACAAGCCATGCAGTGGTCTCCCAGGAATCAATCTTGGTAAATTCCCCTTGGATTCCCCAAATAGACCTGCAGGCTCACAACCACTTGGTGCTATTTCAGAGCCCAGTGGTTTCATCCTGTTGCCACACCCTGATGTCTTCATGGAAACTAGAAACCTAGCCTTCTTGGAGGCTGGTTGGTGGCCTCCTCTGCCCCCTGTTTTTTTCCCAGATGGAGGAGACCTGATTTCTTTGATGTAATACCCTCACAAAGAGATTAAACACTTGATTCTGTGTCTTAAGAATTGTGTGTGACATTATGTTTATTACTTCACTTTCCCTAATTCTCAGTTTCTCATCTGAAATGTGGAAATAATAGCATCTCTCTTAGAAAGCTGCCTGATGAGTAACTAAAATAGTAGATGTGAATTATGTAGCTTACTTCATGGGGTGCACACTACATTCTTAGTTATCACTAATTTTTGTTGGTTAGATCTAATTTCAGGGGAAGCAAATGTGCAGAGAGGTGGTTGATGGTAAATGGATTCTTCATATTTTTCTCCTTCACAAAGTAACCAGGGTCATTTTAAAACAACCAAGCATCTGAACTTGGTGGTGAATGTCTTGTGATCCCAGTGACTCAGGGTGCTGAGTCAGGAGGATGGCAAGTTTGAGCCCAAGTAGTGCAATTCAGCCAGACCCTTATCAAAATGAAAATAAATAAATATGTAAATGAAAAAGACTGGGAAGATGGCTAAGTGATAAGGAGCCCTGGGGTTAATTCCCTGACACTCCTTACAAACAACCAACCACAAAGCATTTACATTCCTACCAAGTCCCATTCTTCACTGGGTAAACTCTCTGAAGGTTTCTTACTTCCCTTAGAAGATCATTTTCCTTCTCCTTGGTTCTCATCAATTTTCCCATCCTTGGTCTGTGAGTTTTGAACCTCATGGAGAGATCCATAAACTTCTGTTGCCTGGGAATGAGGTCTCAGTGTCAGAGGAGGATGCTCTGGTGAGGGTGGGTAAGGCATTTTTTTTCCATTTGAAGTACTCTTTTCAAACTCAGAGTCTCCCACATGCTAAGCAGACCTCACCACTGATCTCAGCCTCAGAATCGAGGTGTTGGTGAGCTTTGCATGAGGCTGCAGAGATCCGCAGTGACCCCTGCTGCTGCCTGTTGGCAGTGGGTATAGCAGGCCCTCTGTCCCCAGAGCCTTCTGCCTAGTCTTCCTGTCGTACTTTCCAGTGTGCTGAGTTCTTTCCCCTCTCAGGACCTCAGCCTCCTGCAGTCTGGTGCTTCCTCCTTTCCCTTTCCTTTCTCTGGATCTCTGGCCCTGGACAGAGCCCTGGAACTCTCTCCTGAGGAGTCTGGTTAGGGGCTTGAATCATTAGTCTCTTCCTGGGGGATCAGGAAGCCCTGCATCTTCCATGCGGAGAGTCCTCTGTCCTTGCCAGTCTCTTCTTCGGTGAAGGCAGTGGTGTCTGGAGTATAAAAGTCACCAGGGTCCTTGGTATCCATGGTATACATTACAGATTAGGCTGAGGACAGGGAGGCATTTGCCTTGGGGAACAAGGAGTTCCCCAAAGTTGGTATTTAATAAATTTAATTTTAATGCAGCCCTATTGCTTTATTCAGCCAGTCAAAATGGTAGTTTTGCCAATATTTTGTTGAAATTCTTACTCTTACTCTGCATGCACTGTGTGTTTCTGCATAAAACATTGCCTCAACCAGCATCTTAAACCATTCTCATTTTACTTTCCTCCCTGGTTCTTTGAGTGAGGAATCAGGAGTGGATTCAATGAGAACTTCTGTCTCAAGGTT